>KZ989380.1:0-10760 GCA_003614755.1 Syncephalis pseudoplumigaleata | reverse complement strand
TGGCTCAGTAGCGAGTCGATCTACATACAAGAATAAATGATCTGTGTGTGTGTGTGTGTGTGTGTATGGCTAGCGATGCTCTGCCCACCTCATCGATGAATATGACCGCTGGCTGATGCACACGGGCGACGGCAAACAATGCGCGCACCTAGAAGGAAGGAAGGAGAGCAGCAACATGTTCATGCATATATTGAGCATGCCACTATACATGATGTGCCTATGCCCTACCATCTTCTCGCCTTCGCCGACCCATTTCGATGTCAATGACGACGAGCTATAGGTGCCATAGCAGTAAGCATCGTTATTGTGGCAATCTACGCAGATAATGCCCCTTACCTAATACTAAAGAAGGTCGCCTTCGATTCACTAGTCGATGCCATGCATTACATGCAGTGCGCCTTCTAATCAATCCATCATCTTACCTGGCAATCCATTTGCCAATGAGGGTTTTCCCTGTCATTGCATGTCCATTCAATAATGTGCTCCATCATCCACCCGCCATAGCATCACTCACCCGTGCCAGGTGGCCCGAACAACAGGACACCTAGACAGCAGCATCATTGTATGTTTATGCCATGATCTACATCCACCACACGGCACACTACCTTTGGCTGGTCCCAACAACCCGCGGAATAGATCACTGTTGCACAGATGGCCATCATTAGACGACTAGCTTGCCTCTCTATTCATAGGCATTGATGGACTTACGGTCGCTCCATAGGCCACACGACAATCTCCTTGATCGTTTGCTTCGCGTCCTTCAGCCCGGCAATATCATCCTCGAGCACCGGTCGACCTTGATCCATAATCTACATGGATGATAAGCCATCATCATCATCATCATCATTACAGTAGTGGTGGTACGTGCCTCATTCTGGATCATCTCGATCATACGTGGCTCGATATTGCGTAGACGTGGATCGACTGCTTCATTGGTGCTCGTGCCACTTCGACTACAGCATATGCATCATTAGAGAGAGTGCGCCATCATCCATGCCTCATGGCCACACACCTATCCGTATCATCGCCCGATCGATTCATGAGTGGCGGTATGAACTTGCGACTGCCAGGTGGATTCAGTGGTCGTCGTTTCGCGCCCAGTGCTCGGTTGCCATCGCCCATCGATGGCTGGCGGACGACCGAGTTGCTCGGTGGATGGCTGCCATCTGCACGCGATGTGCTATCGCTCGCACGGAAGGCGGCCGATTTGGCGGGATCCTTGCCCTGAACATGCATGCCCGTCAGCAGTGAGCCATGCTACAGCAATGACTAGTTGATTACCAGCTGCTCCTTGGCAGTAGTGAATCCACTGCGGGGCACGGCTGCCGTAGATTGATCCCTGCCATAGTCATCGCCACGGTCCATCTCCATCGTGTCATCATGCGAATGGTCCATCTGATCGGCCGTCTATGACATGCACCATTCAGCCAACAACATCACATGCAGCAATGATGGTAACCTACGCGCTTCCGATCACCACCATCGGCTGCGTCCTTTCTTCGCGGCTTGAAGAAGTTGGGATCCAATCGACTGGTAAACCGGACGGGCGCCGAGTCCTCCCATTGCTGCACGGCGTATGGATCCTTGCCGCCCACCATCGATGATGGGGTGGTGCCACGATTCACTAGCCATGTCATGTATGTATTAGCAGATGCCGCGCCATTGCTCGATCGATTGCTTACGGCGCTTGTTCTTCTCCTCGTATGCGGTCAGCGTGGTCGCCAAGTAGCCCGTCGGCTCCTTCTCCCGCATGCGACATGACTATATGATCATCATTATTATCCTCCTGTCCATGCTGGATTGCGTCTCGCTGCTTGCCTCATTCATGAGCTGTGCCACATCCAAGCTGCTATACTGGATGCGATCGAGTATCGGCTGGAATCCGCGCTTCTCCCGCTTGCTCGCCAGCAAATCATCGACGCGACTCGTGAGCGTGTCGGCTGTGGGTCCAGCTATGGTTTCGCGCGTGGTGCGGTGCCAGAGGGTTTCGCGCTCGCGTAGCAGTGTATCGGCGATGGCCTGGGCTGCGACACGCTCCTCCGGCGCCACCGTAGAACGCGTGCCTTCGCCCGCCGCCAGTAGATAGGCCGACAAGCGATGCTGGAGCATGCGGCTCTGCTTCTCCCACGTCGACAGCTGCGCATTCTCGCTGCACTGATCGGCGGCGAACACGTGCGACTCAAAGTGGTGCCGCAGAAGGAGCGCGTCGGGCGACGTGCCCGTGGCGGTGTCAGCATTCATAATGACAACGAACGAACAAACAAATAAAGCAAGCAAGCAAGCAAAAAACTGAGCCAGCTCAAATAATCACGCGTTTATTACCATCATCATCATCATTGTTGTTGTTGTTGTTGATGTCCTTGTTCTCCTACACTTCCACTTCTTCTTCTTCTATTTAGTTGATGGCCACCAACATCGTCATGGATGGACACGCGTCCAGGGTGGAGCAGCAGCTGGCGATATCACTCGACAATGACGACGGTGCACTGCAAGCTGCACTCGATACCGTCACCGAAATAGCAGCCACCACGTCATGGTCGCTGGACGTGCTCGTGCCGCAGCTGCCATCGACGCTCGATGCACAACTGCTGGAGCAGCATCGCGCCTTCCTCGGCACACTCGACGATCTGTTGGCGGTGGGTGAAGGACTGCGACGTATGCATTCGATGCGATGGCTGATCACCGTTGTATGTATAGAAAGTGGAGCATGTCCAGCAATCGGCCGTGCATCTACACCGCCTGGTGGAGGACGTCCACGAGGAGTGCAGCAATGCATCGTCTGCCTACTAGCAGCAGCAACAACAACAACGATAGCCACACGTACATACACGCGTGCACATACGCGTGCGCCATCATCCATCCATCCATCCATCGAGCATGCAGGATGAATGAATGAGATGATTCACCGTGTAAAACAGGATCATCATCGCATGGCACCATTGCGCTCATCGCCAGCTTCTATTCCCTTCATTGTTACCACCTTAACCACTGCCACCGCCACCGCCGTCAATCTATCGCACCTTTGTCTTCTACTTGTTGTGGTGCTGGTCTATCTTCTTCATCCGCTGCATTGCCTCATTCTTCTTCCTCTTCCTCCTCCTCTGTTGTTGTTGTTGTTATTGCTCGCCTCAGTATGGAGCGCTACCTGCGGCTAGAGAAGCTGGGCGAGGGCACCTACGCCACTGTATATAAGGGCAAGCGGATAAGCACGGGCACGATCGTGGCCCTCAAGGAGATCACGCTTGATCCCGACGAGGGCGCGCCCAGCACGGCCATTCGCGAGATCTCGCTTATGAAGGAGCTCAACCATAACAATATCGTGCGTCTGCACGACGTCATTCACACAGAGACCCGTTTGCTGCTTGTGTTCGAGTATATGGACCTCGATTTGAAGAAATACATGGATTTGCACGGACAGAATGGCGCGCTCCAGCCGACCGTGTGCTGCTCGCTCATGTACCAGCTGCTGCTCGGCCTCGCCTACTGCCACCACCATCGCGTGCTGCATCGCGACCTGAAGCCGCAGAACCTGCTCATCAACTCGCGCGGCGAATTGAAGCTGGGCGATTTCGGCCTGGCCCGCGCCTTCGGCATCCCCGTCAACACCTACTCGAACGAGGTCGTCACGCTGTGGTATCGCGCGCCCGACGTGCTGCTCGGCTCGCGCAACTACACGACGACGATCGACATCTGGTCGGCCGGCTGCGTCATGGCCGAGATGTACACGGGGCGGCCGCTCTTCCCGGGCGCGACGAACGAGGACCAGCTGCAGCGCGTGTTCCGCGCCCTCGGCACGCCCAACGAGCTGACGTGGCCCGGCGTGAGCGCGCTGCCCAGCTGGCGCGAGGACTTTCCCTTCTACGCGGCACGGCCCCTCGCCCAGCTCCTGCCGCCCATGGCCAACGACGGCTATGCGCTCGATCTGCTGGCGCGTCTGCTGCAGTACCAGCCGGATAGGCGCATCTCGGCCGAGGAAGCATTGACGCATCCCTATTTCAACAGTCTACATCAATCGGCTGCCGCCCAGCAATCATAGTCTATGCATGTATGTATGTATGTCATTGTCATTGTCATTGGTAGCAGCAATAAAACCCATATCATCATCATCATTACAACAACAAGAACACAGCACAGTTGGCTTGCTAATGCGATGAATGACGAGGAGCAATGCACACGTAGGATACATCGCGTGGTCTGCATCATGGTCTCATTGTTTATGATTGATTTACGCCAAAGCCTTGCGCAATAGCTCGCCCATCTTCGCCGGCGATGGCGACACAATGACATTGGCGCTCTCTAGCGCCTTGATCTTGTCGGTGGCGCCGCCCTTGCCGCCCGAGATAATGGCACCGGCATGGCCTAGTCGTCGATATGCATAGGATCAATGAGCATGCATCGCCACACTGCCATCCCTCCACCAATGCTTACCCATACGACGGCCCGGTGGGGCGGTGAGACCGGCGATGAACGATACGACTGGCTTGGGCTTGGACTTGGTCAGATTGTGCTGCTTCAAGTACTCGGCCGCCTCTTCCTCGGCCGATCCGCCAATCTCGCCAATAAGAATGATGCCTATTGCACGGTGCATTACTATCATCACTATCATTAGGCACGATGCCATCGACTTACCTTCAGTGGCCGGATCATCGAGGAACACCTTCAGGCAGTCGATAAAGTTCGTGCCATTGAACGGATCGCCGCCAATACCCACACAGAGCGTCTGGCCCAGGCCCACGGCTGTGGTCTGCGCGACGGCCTCGTAGGTGAGCGTGCCGGAGCGCGACACAATGCCGATCTTGCCTGGAAGGTGGATGTGGCCCGGCATAATGCCAATCTTGCAGGCGCCCGGCTTGATGATGCCCGGGCAGTTGGGGCCGATCAGGCGGGTCTTGGACTGCATCGACAAGGCTTGCTTGACCTAGTGCGGCAAGTATGCACATTCTATGTTAATGCATCGCCCTTCTCTCTCCATGGGCATATGACTTACGCGGACCATATCCTGCTGGGGAATGCCTTCGGTGATGGCCACCACGAGCGGCACCTCGGCCTCGACCGCCTCGAGGATCGAAGCTGCCGCGACGGGTGGCGGCACATAGATGACCGACGCATCCGGCTTGACCTCGTTCATGGCCTCCTTCACCGTGCCGAACACCGGCAGGCCCAGATGCGTCTGTCCGGCCTTCTTGGGCGACACGCCGCCCACCATGTTTGTGCCGTATTCGATCGCCTGCTGCGAGTGGAACGTGCCCTGCGTTGTGCGGCCAGCGCGGCCATGTAAGCATGATATGCCGACGAGCGAGCAGCAGCAGCAGCATCCCCGCCTACCTGCTTGCCGGTGAAGCCCTGGCATATCACCCGCGTGTCTTTGGTCAGCAGCATGTTCTTCACCGTGTCCTCGTACGATTGCGCGCGTGTTGTGGCGCTGAACCGGCGGACGGACGCTGGATGGCGGGCGGTTGGCGGAGCAAGGGCACAGCAGTAAGCATACACGCGCGTCCACGCAGCCTCTCCACCACACTTACCGGCAGCGACCGATCCAGTGGAGCGGACGAGAGTCGGCAAGCGAAGCATGATTGATTATTGGGAGTCAAAGTGGAAGTAGCAGAAGAGGAAGAGGAAGAGGAGCTACAGGCAGCAATACGGTGGCACCACTGGCTGGTTTATGGACGACGCGTGGCATCATCGCCACTATCATCATCATAGCTGCCACCTTCAGCATAATCACATATTGCAGCCATCGGTCCTTCAATACGCCCAGTCGCCGCTTGACTCGCCTGTTTGGTAGTTTACGCGAAAACTATGAAAATGAGAGGAGGGAGAGGAGAGAGAAGGTGTTGGATCATGATGGATACGGATGGATGCCACTGCTGCTGGCCTATGGCAAGGAAAGTGGCTATTATTTTGTTTTTTTTTCAGCTTCATTCTTCACCATGGCGAGCTCGGACGAGGAGACGTTTAGTATTCGCGTTAACGAGGCGTACGCCAAGAAGTACGAGGAGAAGAAGCGCAAGGAGGAGCTGAGCCAGTGTAAGTGTGCCGAGGAAGGAGCAACAGCAGTGGCAGTGGCAGTGGCAGCGATAGTGACGCAGAATGGACATAACCGCCGAGCTAGTGCGCGACAAGTATGGCGATATCGAGGGCGTCGACGACGATAAGCTGGCGCGCATGGCCGAGCGTGCCCGCAAGTACGGCATACGGGAGAGCGAGGCGATGCTCGAGGAGGATTCGGAGGAATCGTCCAGCTCGGACGAGGAGGACGAGACGGGCGAGCTGCTGACGCCCGCCATGGACGCGCAGATCATGCGCACGCTGCTCGCGCTGCGCAACAAGGACCCGCGGGTCTACGACAAGGACACGAACTTCTACTCGGGTAGGCGCGCATTGATGGGACGTCGGTTGGCGATGGCAGCGTGGATACTAAGTGGGCGGCGTGATGGTGCGTAGAGGATGCCATCAACGAGGCGCAGCAAAAGTGGAAGGAGGCGCAGCTGAAGAAGAAGGTGAGCGTGTGGTGCTGGTGGCGATCGTGTAATGCGCGGTAGATGGACTAAGCGGACCGCTGTACACTAGAACGCCAAGCCGGTGACGCTGCAGGACTTTCAGCGGAAGATACTGCTCGAGGAGGGCGGCCTGGTCGACGAGGAGAAGGAGATGGCCGGCGTGCTGACACATGCGCAAGAGCAGCAGCAGCTCAAGGACGAGCTGAAGGTGGGAGGGCGTGCATAGAGTGGGGGAGGGAATGAAGCCATGCTGATCCCGGTCAATAGTCGGCGGTGCAGCAGGCATTCGCGGAGGGCGATGGCGACAACGAGGATGGCGAGCTGTTCACGAAGCGAGAGTCAGCAGGCAATGATGGCGGCTCGTCCAACTATCAATCGTTCCTCATCGAGGCGATCAAGGTGGGTGGTCGAGGACGACGCCAGTAGGAAGATGGCCGCTGATGGTCCATTGTTATTGTGGCCGTGGCTAGACGGGCGATAGCAATAAGCAGACGGAGGATCTGCTGAGCTCACTGGCGGACGGCGGCAAGGATAACTCGGAGGATGCATTCCTATTGAAGTAAGCGGGGGAGGCACGATGGCAGAGGCCGTGCAGCAATGCTCATGACATGTGGCATGTGACAGCTACGTGCTCAATCGCGGATGGCTCGATGGCAATGTTGGGAAGCAGGCCGCGCCCGCACTCGAGGACATTGACCTGGTGGAGGACGAGCAGGCGGTGGAGGCGGCCGATCATTTCGAGAGCGAGTACAACTTTCGCTTTGAAGAAGAGTAAGTGGGCGATTGTATGCGAGATGTGTAGCATGTGTACGCATAGATGCATCCCGCTCATGGATGTGGCGCGTATAGGGGAGGCGTGCAGCTGGTGCATCATGCGCGTAATGTCGATGATTCCATGCGTCGCAAGGACAATTCGCGCAAACTGGAGCGTGAGCGGCGCAAGGAGCGAAAGGCGGAAGAGAAACTGCAGAAGATGGAGGAGCTGAAGCGACTCAAGAATCTAAAGAAGCAGGAGATCCTCGAGAAGCTGCGCAAGATCCAGGAGATTACCGGCAATAACAGTAAGTGATATGGTGGCAGCCATGACAGTCATGGTCGAGTGATGCTCATGCATGCATGCACTGCACTGCACTGCACTAGATGTGGGCATAGACGACATCAACCTGGACGAGGACTTTAATCCGGACAATTACGACACCACAATGTCCAATCTCTTTAGTGACTCGTACTATGATGAAGTAGGTGCATAGAGGCGGTCAGCGGATGAGCGAGACATTGACCATTTATTATCATCATCATTGCTTCCATAGGCGGATACGCAGAAGCCGGTGTTCGAGGACGATATTGACATTAGTGATATTGTGGGCAATGAGGCCGAGGCGAACAACAACGACGACGAGGATGGCAGCAAGAGCAAGAAGAAGAAAAAGAAGAAGAAGAAGAAAGAGGCCAAGGATGTCGAGTCATCCGCCGCCGATGATGATATTCAAATGGACGCGGACTATCTGCCGGGCGGCGAGAAGTACACGGGCGAAGGCAAGTGTGGAGATGTGCGGCTGCTGTGGAGGAGCATCATGCCAATGCCATCGACCAATCGCGCATAGATACGGCCAAGGAGAGCGAGAAGTCGAGCAAGAAGCGCAAGAAGCTCGACGAGTATCTCGACGAATACTACAAGCTGGACTATGAGGACATTGTAGGTTGAGCAGGGCGGCTGCTGTGTCTATGTGCAAACAGATGCTCATGGCCATTGTCGTCGATGCAGGTGGCGGGCATCCCCACACGCTTCAAGTACCGCCAGGTGAAGCCGTCGACCTTTGGATTGTCGCCGGTGGAGATACTCCTGGCGGACGATGCCGACCTCAATGCCCATGTGTCGGTGAAGAAGCTGGCACCGTAAGTGATCAGAAGGAGGAGGAGGAGGAGGATGAGAAGGACATGACCGCTAATACATATGCTATTGGCTAGATACCGACCGCCCGAGGTGCAGCAGCGAGACGAGCGAAAGTACTCAAAGAAGAAGCGCGTGCAGGAGTTCCGTAAGAAGCTCGAGCAGCAGCTTAAGCAACAAGAGAAGGAGGCGCACAAGGCAGGACGCGATGAGGGTGCCGGCAATGAGGAGAAGAAGCGCAAGAAGCGCAAGAAAAGCAAACACTAGATGAATGCTCGTCCATTGCAATAAACAAGCTGGGCTACTTAGATGATACTGATGATGATGATGAGGCACACATTTCCAATGAGATAGATTGCATGGACAGATGGATGGTATTGATGATTGTTGTTTTTCATTTCTTATCTTTGTTGTTGTTACTGGTAGGGTATAATAAGCATAAGATGCAAAATCAGTAAGAGCATAATAATAGTGGTAAATAGTGGTGTCGGCGTGTCCATCAAAAAAAAGGTAGAGTGGAGTGAGGTGGGACATAAGATCATAATAAGCATCGCATGTTCATATGCTGCTGCTGCTGCTGTAGTTGATAGAGCACGCAAGGTGCACATCATCATACCTGCAGCGAGTAGACAGCATAACATAGACAATGTTGACCATGTGTGTGCGTGTGTGTGCATATCTGCACAACAGCCAAATAGGATTAAAATGGCAGGGTCGATAGGCCGGGATAGTACTAAGCATAGTATGGCAATAGGGAGCGCAATAAGCATAGTGAGAGAAGGAAGGAAGGGGAGGAGCATAGTCAGAGCGCACCGATTAAGCCACACCATAGCCAAGAGGGAAGAGGGAACGAAAGAAAACGAGCTATATAGCGAGGGTAGGCACCATGATCATCGCTATACAGGAGCAAGAGAGAAAGAAAAGAGACTAGAAACAACCTAATGCTGCAAGATCCGTAGCAATAATAACGACGACATCATAGACTGCGAAGGAGCATCGACAAGACATGAACGATGGCTAGCAGACGACATTCGCCAATGGATGGCATCGGCCGGCCACGCCACCCGTCCACGCATCGACACGCGGCTGGGCATAGCCACGCGGATGGAGCGGGCCGGTGATCTTGCCAATGCGCGTCATGTACGTCTCGATCGCTGTGACGAGCCAGCGGTTGGCGGACTCGCGCTGGCGACGTGTGCGTCGTGCAAGCATGTCCTCGCAGGGAGCGTAGGCGCGCTGCTGGGCCACCTTTCGCAGGCGCGTGACGTCGTCGCACGGCGGGCAGTAGCCAAATGGATCGCGTGGCGGCACGCCGGGCGCGCTCGACTGCTCGGCTGCTGCTGCCGATGCGGTGTTGTAGCGGGCGCGCGCGGTCAGGATGGCGTAGGCTTGACGTGCCTGCCATGTACGCGTGGCGCCGCACGTCATGGCCATATCGCGCCGGGCATCTGCCAGGCGGAGTGCCGCGGTGCGCGAGCGCGATGCTTGCGCGCAAGGGGCGGGCGGGCTGAACTGGCCGGAGGATGTCCAGGAGGGTCCTGTCGCCGAGGTGGTCGATGGCGATAGAGTGGGAGACGAGCGCGGGACCTGGCGAGCCAGACAGTAGTCGTCGTCGTCGTCTTCGTCATCCTCGTCAACTTCGTAATCGGCATCCTCGTCGTCGTCATCGTCATCGAAGTAGCTATCTTCATTGGCGAGATCGGCCAGCGAGATGGAGCGTGGATCGGGCGAGCGACGATAGTAGACAATGTCATGCTGATCCGACACCTCCTCTACAACATCGATGTCGTCATCGACATCGTCGTCGTCGTCACAGGCCATCGCCGTGGTCATGTACGGGTTGGTGGACATTGCCGTCCAGTCCATGGCCTGGGCCAGCTTGTCCGGCTGCGTCCTGTCCAGCTGGAAGCACGACGACGTCATGGCTGATTTGTCGCCAACAAGCTTGGGCGGACCGCGCACAAGAAGGAAGGTGTCCAGTGCCAGCGATTCCCCGTTATCGATGGTGGATGCCGCGGTATTGGTGGTCGCGGCGCGGTCTAGGCGTCCATCGGATGTTCTAGCGGAGCGGGATGCTACTGCGGGAGTTGAGGCAGCATCCGCGGCGTGCGCCGCAGTGTCGGCATCGGCGCCGGCCTGGCTCATGACGCGGGCGCAGCAGGCGTGCATGGCTTGCAGCAGTAGGCGGCGCTTCCGGCCACCGTCTGGCAGTGGCATGAAGTGGCGCCATGTGCCGGATGCGGCGGCAGCGATCCCGCTATTCTCCTTGTTCTCCTCTTTCGTGTAGGCGGCGAGCAGTGCGCGTGCCTCGCGACGGAGTGCCTGGGCAGCGGCGGCGGCGGCAATCGTCTCGAGGCTCATCGGTGCGC
>KZ989379.1:0-10768 GCA_003614755.1 Syncephalis pseudoplumigaleata | reverse complement strand
CTCGACGCCCTGCTCGCGTTGATCACCGCCGAGGAGGGATCGGCCGTGGCGATCTACGATGCCACCAACAGCACGCACGAGCGACGCCGGTGGATACTCGAGCGATGCCGCAGCTACAACCGCCGTCCCGTGACGCGTCGTCGCTCGCACATCGTCGCGGCAGACGACATTGCCAGCGGTGGCGACATGGGCACGGCAGCGACGGGCACGCAGTATGCGGCCCACCACGAGGAGGACGTGCTGGAGGAGGAGGAGCCGCTCAAGGTGATGTTCATCGAGTCGATATGCACCGACGAGCGCATCGTCATGGAGAACATCCGCGCGGTGAAGCTCCAGTCGCCCGACTACATGGGCCTCGACCCAGAGGAGGCGGCGGCAGACTTTCGCGAACGCATCCGCCACTACGAGTCGCTCTACCAGCCGGTGGAGGAGCGCGACCTCACGTATGCGCGCCTCGTGAATGTGGGCAGCCAAGTGGTCGTGAACCTCATCCAGGGCTATTTGCAAAGTCGCATTGTCTACTACCTGATGAACCTGCACGCCACACATCGTAGCATCTTCTTTAGCCGTGTAAGTGGTAGCATGCCGCGATAGGTGCATCGATCGATCAATGGATGGTGTGTGTGGCTTACGCGTACTGCTAGCACGGCGAGAGCCAGTTCAATGTCGAGGGGAAGATAGGCGGCGACTCGCTACTTAGTCCACGGGGCGAGCAATACTCGCACGCTTTGCCCAAGCTTATTATGCAGCATCTGGGCTCGGAGAACTTGACGGCAAGTGATCCTATGTAGGGAGATGATCAAGGGTCTAATGCGTCGATGGTTTAGGTGTGGACATCGACCATGCGCAGAACCATCCAGACGGCATCCCATCTGCGCTATCCCAAGCTGCAATGGAAGGCGCTCGATGAGCTGAACGCCGGTGTCTGCGACGGCCTGACCTACGAAGAGATTGCGGTAAGGCATACACACACACGCGTGCACGGACATGGCACTGGCTAACCGCATCATCCTCGTTAGGAACGATATCCGGAGGACTATGCCAATCGCGACAATGACAAGTTCAACTATCGCTATCGCGGTGGCGAGGTAGGATATGTCGAGATAGGCACATGCATGGCGGGGATGTGCACGTGACGATATTATGGCTCATCATCATTGTCCTCCTCGTGATTGTCTAGTCCTATCGCGATGTTGTCCTTCGATTGGAGCCGGTGATCATGGAACTCGAGCGACAGCACAACATTCTCATCATTGGCCACCAGGCCATTCTCCGTTGTATCTACGCGTACTTTATGAATCTACCACGTGACGAGCTGCCCTACGTGCGCATCCCATTGCACACGGTGATCCAGCTAGTGCCCAAGGCGTACGGCTGCGAGGAGCGACGATTTAAGGTGGCCATCGATGCCGTCGACACACATCGACCGAAGCCGGCCTCCTCCTCCGCCTCGACGCCCATCCCAAATGCAACTGGATAGTCGGTAGAAGCGACAGCCACATATATATAAACAACAGCCACCTCCCACCTCCCTTCCTTCCTCTCTCTATCGCGCGCGCACTTTTTCATTTGATGCATTGTTCTACGCTAGGCCTTCCTCTAAGCAATCAGTAGTTGGTGCATAATTGTGTTGTTCATCCCCCCCCTCGCCCTTCGTATGCCTACATTCATTCTTGCACAGTAAGCAACGGTCATGGATAAATATTCTCATTCCTCTACGCGATATGCTTGTGGCAGTACACTCGCATCTCTATCTCTGCTCGATGCGTGCAGCTTACGTGGCGCGTAATGCCACCATGATGGCATGGTCACAATCGCCACTGCCAGTTTTGTACAGCTACCACACCTCATCGCACTCTATATAAATAGCAAGGCTTTTCTTCCTCTTTTTTTCCCCCTCCCTTTCTTTTCGCCTCGTCTTTCGCGCCTTCGACGACACACACTTGCTCACTCACTCGTTCTATCTACCGCGTCCGCTTTACGCTACACCGCCCACACGTAAAACCACGATGTTCTTGCTACGCACGTCCGCCTTCACCCGCCTGGCAGGTGCACGCGTAAGTAGCGCATATTGCACGCGTGGCTATGTCTGCCTTCTCAGCTCACCGACGTGTCGTTGGTCTGCTTAGTCTTTCTCTGCCACCGCTGCCGCAGCCAACTGTAAGCGCGTATTATGACGACTGTGCACGTGCACACACGCGTGTTCTAATCATACGCGTTGTTTTGTTGACGCCGCCAGTGTCCTACAACCGCGCCACACTTCTCGGCAACGTTGTCTCGGATCTTCGTCTGCAGGAACTCAACGAGAACCGCACGATCGTCGACTTTACCCTCGCCACCAACCGCTACCACAGGAACCGCGAAGGTATGTGCACACTGCTTACACATTGATGGGTGGACAGACACTCACCACTATGAATGATGATGATGATGATGATGATGTAGGCGAGACCGTCCAGGAGACTGACTGGCATCGCATTCGCACCTTTGTGACGCCCGCTCGTGCCAATCTCTATAATGATATACTGAAGAAAGGGTATGGCCGCGATGAACATGCCATCGATGGGATGTGTATATGCTGACGGGCGATGCAGCAATGTTGTTCTCGTAGAGGGCAGCATCCGCTATGCCAAGTACATGGACAAGGAGGGAACCGAGCGTAAGATCACGAACATTCTGGCCGGTAAGCATAGAACAGCGCATGATGATGATGATGATGGTGACTGAGCTTGTGTGTATCCACCATTGCAGACAAGGTGCAGAACATGGGCGAATACCGTCGCCACCACCGCGAGGAATCCGCCGAGGAAGGAAGTGGCTCGAGCGAGGAGGCCTACTAACTAAACAGGCCAGCCAGCCAGCCAGCCAACTAGCTCTGTCGCAACATGCAATAAATACACCTATTAGCAGCCTAGAATACAATGACACAGAGTATTATTGTTCAATTGAATAATGTAGCCATGGATGGTCATCGCTTATTGGCGAGGCGTGCAATGCATGCTTACGTGTGCCTAGTCATGAGTTCTATTTATATATAATGAGCAATGCCATAGGAAAGAATGCTAATCTATACAGATGATGGCTGGAAGGCCGCAAAGAATGACTCGACCGTCTCCTCCTCCTCGTCCTCCTCCTCCATGGTGGCTGCGTGCTTGGGTGCATCAGCATCGACGAACCATAGATGGTTGCCGTAGGAGATGAACAGCTCCTCGCCGGCGGCCACCGGGCGTAGCGTGTAGAAGCGCACCAGACCATGGTGGATGTCGCGGAGGAAGTAGGCGTTTGGTTCGGCAGCATGGTTCAGAAGCGAGCCGATGCCGAGGGCCAGCGCGTGTGGACGGGCACCCGGCCAGCGAAAGGTGTAATGGTCGAGCGGCGGATGTAGCTCGCTCATAAGCAGCACGGGTGCCACATCGAGCAGCGTGTGGGCGGGCAGGTCCGCCAGCGTGTAGACGCCACGGCCGCGCACCGCATGCTGGCGAATGACGAGCGGGGCGCGTCGGTCAGCCAGCGAGATCTCGTCCTGGTCGAGGCACGGGTAAGGCTCGGATGCCTCGACATCCTCCCTAGTGGCGACCACAGCCGAAGGTGCCTGCTTAGCCGACATAGCACTGCAGAACAAGTGGAAGGAAAAGAAAACAGAGAGAGAGAAGGGAAGGGAGGGGAAGGAAGGAAGGAAGGGAGGGAGATGCAGTTTGTCATCTATCCACACATTCATGGCAGCTTCCCGTTGATGATTCCAACATGAAGCATATGCTCTCCATTCACCTAAACAATACGGTCAATCTTGATGCTTTGCAGTATCCATAGTCGGGATGTGCAATGGAAGCAATCGTGCATACCAACAGTGCTGCAATATTGCAGGTAAATGTCCGTCCTTTCCTACCTCAACTATGCAGCAAGCTGAGGCCTATCCGCCAACACACACACACACACGGGAGCCATCCTTTGGTCCGTCTATACTTGCATGCACCGCGAAATGCTATCGACAGCTGGACGAATACCTTGTGCGAGGGCTGCTGGCGACATTATTGGACGTGATGCTGCTGCTGCTACTGTCGCCGCAACATGTGGCTTCCCAGTCATTGGGGCAAAATCCGCTGCGTGTAGCGGGGAGCATGATGGTCTGTGACCGATTGGGGGCGAGATAAGCGGCCTTTTGATTCTTCTTATTTAATGCGACGGCTTCATTGTTACTGCCCTGTCGACGTGCCATTGCCAGCATTTTAATGCTTACTACTACTTTCCCTCCTATCCACAGAATATATATATATATATATATATAGTTATTCCTATCTACCATGCTATGGTCAAGTGCGGTGGATGTTATGGCACGCGCCACATCGTTGGCTATTACCGACGATGAAAAGCTGGCGTTCTTCAATGGCCTGCGCCAGGTGCAGGAGCGTCTGAAGAGCAATAGCAGGTGAACTGTGTCGCGTGTTGTCCATGCAAACGGTCGTGCTAATGCACTTTGTGGTTGCTGCATTGCCCACTGCATGTCCCTTCCTAGTCAGAATCTTTATGCTTTGGCGCAGGATATCGAGCACGATGCACGTCCCGGCCATCTCGCCAAACCAACGCGTGTGCCGCAGTGTCCGAAAGGATGCCGTCACACGGGCAAGAACTGCGCGCAGAATGCAGTGCGCGGTTTCCTCAAGACATTCGCCATGGCTTTTGGCGCCAAATCGATCGTTGGTCTGCTGCCTGCGCTGCTCACCGGCAAACTGTTCAAAAAGTAGGGGCGTCTTCCCGGCATTTGCCTCTGCTTATTTCCAGTCCACTCATCGATGCATGCTGCAGCCGCCAATTGATTAGGAAGCAGATCGGCATGGACACGACGCGATTTGCCCTCTTCGTCGCCGGCATGGTCGTGGCATACAAGTCATCATTGTGTGCACTGCGCCATTTGCGCTCCGATCCCGATGGCAAGAATGAGCCGCAAAATGCATTTATCGCCGGCTGCATCGCCGGCCTAGCATTGCTGCTCGACAATAATCGAGGCAGGCGAATTGCCGTCGCGCTGTACCTGTCCACGCGTGGCGCCCAGTATCTTTGCACGAGTCTATTTGATCAATGGAAGGCGCGCCGCGATCAACGACGTCGTGAGCTGGTGCGTGTCCATCCTGTGCCTGTCTGCCTGCAATCGACACTTGCTGCATCATGAGTAGTGCCGGCTAATCCTTCCGCCTTCTTTGATAGATCCGCTCATCGGTCGCTCCCGACATGGTGGATGCCGAGCTGAAGAGGAAGGGCCTTGTCGACATGCTGTCGCGCAAATGGGCCGGCACCGGACTCATGATGGCCACGGGCGCCATCATTATCTTTGCGATGTTCTACGAGCCACGCCAAATCCCGGTAAGTGGCGATGGTGCATCGATGCGTGCCAATGGCGCTGCGGACATCTGACGCAGCCATCGATGTTGCATGCCGGCTTGCCATGCAGCATTCCTACCTCAACTTCCTCATCCACCATGGCGGCGTCGGCAAGCAGCATGGGCAGAATGCACGTGCCGTCCTCGACACCATGAGCCGGACGATGAAGCGCATGTTCGGCTATAACGGCAGATCATTGGCCCTGCCGCATCGTATCCCGGCCGGCACGCCATCGGCCGACTTTATCCGCGACCATGTGTCGATTGCCCAGGCATCGCTAATGCGCCCGGATCTCCATCACAACTTTGTGCTATGCGCGCTCGAGCATCATTGGACGTCGAGCTGCGCGGTCCATGGGGTGCACTTGTTCCTCGACGAATTGACGCGCAGCACCAAACTCTACCTTCCATTGAACGTGGTAAGCAGTCATGTCTGCGACATCGACAGTCACGCCTAATGATCCACCACCGCCCCCTCCAATGACTCATGCCCGCCAGATCACCGTGCTCTTTTATGCACGCAAAAAGATCCTTAGCAAGTGAGTATGGCACGGCAGACAAGCAGGCAGACAAGCATGCTATAACCATGCCCGCGACATTCAGTCCACTAGATGTGATACGCCGTATCGTCAAGGGCACCGCGCGCAGTGCACTCTTCCTTTCGTCCTATGTCGCTGTGGCATTCGTGCTGCCATGCTGGCTGCGCCACTTGTTCCAGCGCGACAGCATCCTATTGTAGGTGAAAGCGACACTGGCCATCGTCGTAAGCGATGCTCTACTGACGCGACCTACGCATGCGCGCATAGTAAACTGATCAGCGGTGCTGCGGCCGGATGCTGCGCCACCATCGACGCGCCCGGTCGTCGGCTCGAGCTGGGCATGTACTGCCTGACGCGCGCCCTCGAGACCGCGTGGAACTGCGGCGTAAAGTGGGGCTGGTGGCGCGTCATTCCCAACGGCGAGCTCGTCTACTTTGTCTTTGGCATGGGCGCCCTCATGTCCGTCTACCAAACGTCGCCGGGCAGCATCCAGCGCGGCTATTACGGCATCCTGTCGCGGCTGGTGGGCGACAATTGATGTGTGCACGATACGGAGCATGTCTCCGTCATGCTTCTTGCTACTTGTCCTCATTAGTAAATGCTTTATTACATGTGCTCATAGTGTGCACCATCATCGCGGCTCGAAGAGGATGTGCCAGCAATGCGGCAATCATGACCATCTGTCGGTTGCCGGCCAGACACGATTGCATTGGCACGATGATATGCATGCAGACGCAGTCGCCTCATGTGCGCGCCACAGCCTGTTTCCATCTCCTCGCCGATAGACCCGGATTGCAATGCACGCTCCCTCCCTCTCTCTCTCTCTCTCTCTCTACTGGCCTAGTATCCTTCCGGGCGACCAGCATCGACCATTGTTCATTGCACGGCTGACGGGATAGCGGCTCAAATGCTTCCTATCCCTCTCCTCTCTCCCTCCATCCCTCCTTCTCCCTTTAATCCCATGACTGCTACGCATAGACGGCATTGTTTACGCGCACGCTGCTCTCTGATTGTTTATGGTTGCTATTGCTTTGTTTTCTAGTAACGTGCTGCTTTGTCACATAGTAGATCGATCGATCAATAGTTAGATATTGCCCTCCTCCTCCTCCTCCTCCTCTGCCTCATGTCTAGTTATGTCGCGTCGTCGTCGTCGTTGTCGCCTTCCTCAGTCGTGCAGCCAACGGATAGACCGGGCTTGACCGCCAGCAACATCGACGCAGCAGCAGCCACCACCTCCACCTCCATAGACCGCAGGGAAAGCAAGCTACCCGCAGTCAACGGCGCGTGCAAGTATTCCTCCTCGAGCCGTCATGGCCAGGCATCATTGTCGAGAACGGCGACGACACGGACGGCCATAGCATCTGGCAACTTGCTCGCCGATAACATGGACGGGCGGCCTGGCTGCACCGCGCCATTACCGACGCCATCGCCCGTAGCCGATATAGATGCTTTTCACGCAATCCTTTGTTCTCCTGCTGCAATCGCTGCAAACCATCATCATCATCATAATGACGACGACGACGAGCACGCATACTTGTCGCCTCCATCCTCAACGACGTCATCGCCCCGCAATACAACCGCCCAGCGGCAAGCGATGAGACAGCTGTATCAGTTAGGCGCAATGGACGCACTCTGCGGTATGGACGCTGGACTGAGCGACTATGACGAGGAAATCGGGGACGCGCACATAGAATCCATCCGGCATCGCGTCCATCCAACCGCGTCCACTCTACTGTCCGCAACGATAATGCCACCGGCTATTGCCGCACCAGGAAAGCGCCTGCACGCTGCTCCGCCGATTCGCCCGCATCGCCCGTCGAACAGAGCGGCATTATCGGACCCGCCATCCTCGCTGGCATCGTGGCCGCCGCCCCACAGATGGAAGGCGCGCCTGTGCGAGTCTACCGCGGTGCACGATAGCAGCGCCAGAAGCAATGGCAGCGACGACGACGACGACGACCCCGACAGCGACCACGACAACGATGCCGGCACCAGTCTATCCCATGCGGCCAAGATGAGCATGAGCACGGAGGATATATCGGTCATTACGCCGTGGGATGTCGAGCCGTCGATGCCGCCGCGCCCCCGTCCCGTCTCGTCGGTGCACACCACCCGCTCCTCGACCTCGTCGACCTCATTGGACCAGCGGCCGTCGCGCGCGTCGTTCGTGTGGCCGCGCCCGATGACCTGGTACCGGCGCACGGCATTCGAGCCGCCCTACGACCCGCTCTTCTTTGGCACGTGGCTATGCATCGCAGTCATCGTCGCGATATTCGAGGCGTTCACCGTGCGTCTCCTGCCGTCCAGCGTGCGCGTGGGATTCCAGATCGGGTTTGCCGGACTGGTGGCGCTCGCATTGGCCGCCATGCTCTACACGACGCTAGCGGACACGGAGGATCCGGCCGTGCGGGAGGCGCGTCGATCGGGCGTGCAGCGCGACGTCCACTACCTACTGCAGCGCGGTGTTAGCGTGCGCGACAACCGAGGCCAGTGCCGGGTGTGCCTGGTGCCTACGTAAGCCGCGCTGCTTATGTGGCGAGCAGCAGCAAGTGCTAATGTCCCCTGCCAACAGCGTATCAAGCACGCGCCACTGCAAGCTGTGCAACAAGTGCGTGGCCGTCCACGACCATCACTGCCGCTGGCTGAACTGCTGCATTGGCCATGCAAACTACAGGTAGGTGGCATGGCGCTCGTGGTGTGCAGAGGACAGGCGGCTTCAACGGAGAGCTAGGTCGTTCTGCGCCACTGTGATTACCTCCATCCTCGCGGCCGCCATGATGGTCGTCATTTCGTGCTATCTCCTGGCAGTGGCAGGAGCCGACCATCGACAATTCGCGCGTCATGGTAGCTATCCTCTCCCCCCCCCCGTCTGCATATGCTGACGATGGATGCGTGTGTGGCGATGCCATACCACCTCTACTTAGCGATGTTCACTTTCAATTATTACAAGCTGCCGGACACGCAGTATGGCCATGCCTACGCGGGCGGCGTCGTCGTCTGCTGCCTGCAGCTCTTCTTCTCGGTACTCTTGATAGTGCCACTACTACACCTGCTGGTATTCCACATACGCTTGTGTAAGCCTACTAATCGTTGTTGCTAGCAAAGAAAGATGCAGAGTATTGACGCCACTTGCGCGCGCTCTCCTCTTTTTCCTCGATAGGGATTCTGGGCATGACCACATCGGTGTTCCTGTCGGAACGACGCTACTCGCGCGAACGCACGCGCGTCTCATGGCGTCACTGCCGGCCGGCCTATCCGCTGTCGACGGCGGCATCGGCGGCATCATCCATGAACACCATACGCAACCCGTGGAATACGGCGATTCCACGTCACACGCGGTTCCGTCGTGCCCTGTATCGCTACTACACGGTAATTGCACGCATGCACAATGAGGCATAAGCACAGGGCCGTCCTGTTTATTGACATGCATTCCCGCGCGCACATTCGCATCGCTATAGAAATGCCACCCACTCGGCTTTTGTCGTCGTGTGTATCGGCGAGCGAGAGGACACTTGGCGCGCTGTGTCGGTCGCGTGGACGGACGCGCAACACCGGCTACATCCGCCGGAACACACACCGCCGCCACCGACACGATGGACATGACGGAAGCAGCGCCCGTGCAAACCATTTGAGAGATGATCAACGGTACAAACATGTGTATGTGTATGTGTGCATCCTGCAGGAAGCAAATGGACGGCTGCATAATAAACAGCATGGCCGCCTTTGCTTCCTTCGTCCCTACGCTACTGCCTGTGCATGAGCACGACGCGTATGAGCGGCTGCTGCTGCTGCTGCTGCATTGTTGATTGATGCCAATGCTTTGTGACAGGCTGTTGGTAGTACCAATACCGTTTTGGTACACATTAACCGAATACTGCCCGTGTCCACGACCGACAATCCCTTCATTATCGGGAGGCCGACTTGGGGCGTGGCATTGCCCAGCCGTTACAATGAAACCGCCCATGATGTCAAAACAACAATGCAGCGTCATTCTATCCGACAGTGACAATATATATACACCTGTATAGGCATATGGCATAACCTGCCATCACATACATAAGCTCCTTCACCTTGACTTCTACGACAGCCATAGTAGCAATAATAGTATGTAGTTCATTGACGATTACCAGTCCTATCGGAAAAAGATCGTCGTGCTCATCTTCCCCTTGTGTGTACTTTCTATTGCTCGCTCTCTTCCACTTCCTCGCCTTATTCCTTTTCTGTTTCTTCGTTACCCGGCTACTCCTACTGCTGCTTCTCACTTGTACTGCGCGCGTCCTTGCTGGTTGGCAGTTGCGCGCGACCGTTGCTGGGTTTACGCTTTGCAGCTTTGTTTATTACTGCGCATGGGATTTGCAGTCGTGGCGTTTCAGCGGTGGGCGGTCCCTCCTCCTCCTCCTCCCCTTCTTTCTTTATCCTGAAGCGTGTTTTGCTGGCGGTTTTACTGCCACCATTGCTTCTTTTGTTGGTCCTCTTCTCTAAAGCTCATCGCCCTCCTCATTCACGCGCTCATTCACTCTCATTCGCTCTCCTCTACACACCGTAATATCGCCACCATCGAACATGGATAAAACGACAAGAGGCGCCTCGGCGCAGCAGGCATGGCTATTTATACTGGCATCCAGCATTAGTTGTATTTTAGGCGGTAAGTCAATAGAGGAGTTGTCCTTTTCGCCATGGCCGTGGCTGCACACACCGCGCATACTGGTCGCCATACGTCCATGCCTATATGTATATACCCGTCTAACGAATACACGCTCATATCCCCCGTGTAGCGGCCATTGTTTTTGTCGATGTCGTGGCCATCCGGCTAAAGCTGGTGGCGCCCGGCTTCCAGCTTATGGACTCCTCGCG
>KZ989378.1:0-10798 GCA_003614755.1 Syncephalis pseudoplumigaleata | reverse complement strand
CCGCATTAGCTTCATAAGCGATACACCATTGGCATCAATACGTAAGCACGCCTACGTACACATTCATCATCAGTATCATCACATAGTATGTAGCATCATTCTATGTATATTACCTGCCACAGTTCCTATATAGATACATAGATGGCTGTCAATGAGTATGATCGATGAGCAGTAGGCATGCCCACTTACAACACCCGCGAGAAGAGCTGCTTGAGCAGCATCGGTAATGGTTTTGTTCTGCGCTGTGGCTGGTGGTCTTCGGAAGGGCGGCGCGTTGTACATGAAGCATAGGAGTAGGCGTGCCGAACTATCCGGCCTATGCTTGCGTAGATTGGCCAACTCGCCAAAATGCTACCAATCGATACATTAGTATGCATGAAGTCATCCTGTTTCTACTGCTGCTGCCATCACCTTCACTAGTCGCTCTGCATTAGCTAGCGGCTTCTTATTCTCGCGATAATTAGGATGATCATGGCAGGGCAAATGGATCAATGGCGTCTACGTAGCCATCACCATCATATAGATACATATTATTAGCACGATCCTATTGCCAGCCTCAGCATGCTCACCTTGACTTCCACGTAGATCTGCTCGTCGACGACGAAATCCAGCTTGCTCGTGGCCACGGTGCATTCACGCTGCACTCTAGTGGGACGCCAATCGGCATGATCCGCTATGTGTATGCTCATCATTAGCATCCAACAGCATCAGCCACCCTCTACCGCAATAGCCTTACCTTTATGTAGCAATGCATTCATATGGCCATCGAGCATAAACCGCTCGATGAATCGATTAGCACGATTCTGGTTGATGCCAATCCACTGCATCTGCTCATATGACACATCCACGGCATTGAGGGAGATCGCCTCGACCCTATATATACACATCATATACTATTATGAGCATGCTACATTGCATTATCTATGGCTGCTACTTGCGTGAATGCCGTGCTTCGCTTACTCGCCGTCTTCGTTGATGGTCGACGCTTGCGAGGCTCGCCTTCTCCCATCGCCAATAGATCGTGGCCAGATGCAGAGAGTAGGCATGGTATGTTGGCAAAGTGCAGATCGCCTATCCTGCCTGTGCCTATAGAGCATCGCCACCACCACCATGGATAAACATGACATGTCATTTGTTTATCTCTGGCAACTTGCATGGACAGTGGCATGGCTGTATATCATCGTAGCCTGGTATGCGCACATGCATCATAAAGCGACTTGGCCTGCCCACATTGATAAGCACGGGATGCATCATTGTTGCAGTGGTTCTGCACTACCGTTTAACAATCGTGCCGTAAATAAGCGGCCGTAGGAAGTTCAGCTGTGCTTTGGGCATGTTGTCCATCCATGGATCAGCACTACGAGTAGATGTGCACGCCAATGACGATGCTGGTTCTTTCAATGTTATGCGACGCTTCTTGCGCAGTACGGTCATCCTCACTGACTATCCTATCCACCAGAAGTTGTACACATGTAATAACAAGAGGAATCTCCCAGCTCCTCTTCCTCACCTATCCTCCATAATAATGATCGTGTGTGTGTGTGTATGTATGGGCGGAGACAGTGGCTAGCCTTTTTCCCTTTGATTATTACATGTGTGCACGTTTGTTTATTTGCTTTCCGCTTCTTGCTTTCTTCTCTCTCTCTCTCCCTCTCTCTACGATCATGTCGCTTTCTCCGCTGCTACGACGCGTGCTTGCACCGCGTGTGGCTCAGCCTACGCGTCACTGCGCGATCCGACTACTTGCCACCACCTCGACCGAGCAGCCAGAGATCGATGCGATCTACTACGAGCCGGAGCGGGTGCCGCCCACGCACGGCCACGTCGTATGCAACCTGCACTTTCGCTCCTTCTCGCCGAACGTAATGGACTTCTACACGGACTTTACGCGTCGGGCGGCGGCAGCCTTTGGCATTCCCTGCTCGGGCACCGTCTTCCTGCCGACCAAGACCGAGAAGTGGACGGTGCTGCGCTCGCCGTTCGTGCACAAGAAGGCCCAGGAGAACTTTGAGCGCAAGCATCATAAGCGTCTGCTCCAGCTAAAGGACGCGAGCCCCGAGACCATCGCCCGCCTACTCGCCTACATCGAGCGCACGTGTCCGGCGGGCATTGGCGTCAAGGTCACGACGTGGGAGCACGAGTCGCTCGGGGTGGGCGCGCGTATGGGCAAGCACGTCGAAGAGGAGCTGCACCGGGCCGAGCGCGGTCTCATCGAGGACCAGGCAGCCGCGGCCAGCTATATCAACGAGGTGGTCAAGGCACTCGATGTGCAATCGGGCGGCGATGGCAGTGCATCGATCACGATGTCATCAGCAGAAGCAGAAGCAGAAGCAGTAGAAGCAGTAGAAGCAGCACCGAGTAATAATGATGCTACTACCAATGAGCAAGCACCATCACCTTCATCGTCTTAATAAAAACCAATTCATTGCTACTATCATTATTGATGAACATGGAACATTTATTCACTATGGCTGCTGCTCTACTCCTCGTCCGACTCCTCGTCCGACTCCTCCTCGGCTTCCTTGAGCCACACGAGGAATGGCTCGGCTGCCGCGCGTACCTTCTTGCTCACGCTGCGGTCGACATAGCGACGGCTGGACTTGGCGCCCCATCGGAGGACGACCGCCTCGTCGAGCAAGTCCTCGTCGTAGAGGACCTTGAGCACGGCCGGGATCTTGGGAATGAGCTCCGGATGCTTGACGCCCACGACGCGCTCAATGCCGCCCAGCAGCGACTTTTGGGCCTTCTCGTTCGTCACGAAGCGGCGCAATAGCGGTGCCCGCTTGCGCACCTGCTGCACGAGCTTCTCGTTAAAGAGCACCTGGACAAGGACGACCACGACGCGGTGCTTGTTGAACACGCCGCACTCCTTCGCCTTCTCGACGATCGTGTTGTCGTCCCACTCGGGATTCTTCTCCACCTCCTCGCCGAAGCGATCATACGCCGTCGGGCCCGAGCTGCCGCCGTCCTCGTCGTCGTCGTCGTCGTCGTCCTCGCCCAGCACGAGCGCCGTGCTGATCGACGACTCGAGCTCGCGCATACGCTGGGCCTGGGCCTCCGCGCTCACATCGACCGCCCAGTCGTCGTCGTCGTTCACGGTGGTCGGGGCGGCGGGGAGGGCCGCCGCTTCTTCGCGGATGCGCCGCGTGAGCTCGTCGTCCGAGCCATCGCCTTCGTCGGGCGAGGCGCCGTTGGCCGCGTCATCGGCGCTGCCGCCCTTCTTGCCCTTGCGCTTCTTCGAGCCGCTGCTCGCGGTGGGCGGCGGGTTCTTGAGGATGAAGGGCACGAGGCGGTGGCGCATGTCGATGTCGGTGCGCTGGCCGCACGCCTTGCAGTCGCGGCAGATCGAGCCGTCCTTGTTGAAGATGAGGTCGGTCTCGGGATTCTTGCACGCGCCGCACAGCACGAAGCGCGAGATGAAGCCGTCCAGCAGGCTCTGCAGCTTGCCCGCCTCGTGCGCGCCATTGACGATGTAGCGCTCGTTCTTGTTGTCGTACTTGGTCTGGGCTCCGAGCTCGCAGCCGAAATACTTGCACGGATACATGGGCGGGCGGCTGAGCGACTTGCCGATGGCGGCCATGTTTGGAATGACCGTCTTGATGCCGTTGCCCTTGCCCTCGACCTTGGCGACGAGGCGCGGCATCTTGTAGCGATAGAAGGAGTCCTTCACATCGGAGCGGATGTTCATAGTCGCCATGTTGTCGTCGTTGTAGCTATTGTCGTTGTCGTTGTTGTGGTTGTTGTGGATGGACTGCTGCGCGGTGGCGGTGGCGGTGGTGGCTGATCACAATCAATATAGCAAAAGAACTGGGAGATCGCAGCGGCGATAATGATGGCGGTAGAAGTGGTCGTCGTCAGCGGCGATGTAGATAGATATGGTGGGTGCAAGCAATGTAGCCCGGAGCTATTACTTCTTGCGCTTGATGGAACGGCGTCGGCGCTTACTACAGGAACGTCTAAGCGTCGTCGGCGTCGTCGTCGTCGTCAGGTGTAGAGAGATAGTTGGACGGGAACACAACATGAACAAGCAGCAGCGCAGGCTGGCTACAGTAAAGAGAGGAACAGAGGAGTAGACAAACAAACGCGGCAGACTATCGCACTTGCAGTGGCGCTCGTGGTAATCAGCTGGAGAGAGAGATCGACGGATCAATAGCACGCGCAGTAGACGTCTGACTAGAGAAGAAGAGAAGAGAGCAGATCAGAGTGGAGAATCAGCACAGTGGTAGTTGGATCAAGAGAGTGGTAAGCAGCAATGCTAGTAGTAAGTAGCAACGAAGGCGGCAGCGGCGGTGAAGGCACAAGTTAACAAAGAGGAGTGAGAAGAGTGAGAAAAAGAGAAGAAAAGGTGCCCTTAGCAGAGAGGAGAGATGTGAATCAGATGGATGGCCACTAATCATTAGCCCGACTGGAGGGTGTGTGTGTGTGTGTGTGAGGGAAGGAAGCAAAGTGGCCACCGGGTAAAACTTGTTCATAAGAAAATCATCAGTCTTAGAACTGCTAAAGAGGCACCGACCAATACATGTCTAATGGTTGCTAGCGTACTGTAATAGCACGGGGATGATTGAAGAGATAATCAACCGAATGATTGGATATATTTATTACTCGTCCATATCTTCTGTGGAGCCCTGCTCAATGAGATGGGCATAGTCATCGAAGGAGGCAAATGTGGGCAGATCCATCTTGCGTCGCTTCTTACGCGATGCTTGTTCTATGACATTGTAGGATCATTAGCCACATTGACCGACCAGTCAATAGCGACACTTACTTTTACCGGCATCATCATTATCAGCATCGCTCTCCTCCTGCTGCTGCTCGCCTTCATCGCTGGCATGCTCTTGATCCGCCTCCTCATCCTCGCTATCATCCTCGCTATCCTCTTCGTCATTCCATAGCGTGGCCAACTCGACATCGGATCCTTCGATGGGCTCATCCTCATCTTCATCCTCATCATCCTCTTGCATCAGCTCTGCAAATGCCGCCTCCTCCTCATCGTCCAGATCATCGCCCTCATCGCCTGGCAGATCTCGGCGCAATTCGGCCGGCATATCGCGCTGCATAGCCGACCACACATCATCCTCATCAAGCTCCTGATCAGCATCCACATCCACATCCACATCCTCATCCACATCCTCATCCTCCACATGATGGCCGAGGATGGCCGCCTCGATCTCCGTGTCCGACAGTGCGTCGTCGTCGTCGGTTCGCTTGCGCTTCTTGTTCTTGGCCGCGCGACGACGCTCGTCCTCGGCCTGCCGCGCCTGGAAGAACTTGTGGAAGAAGAGCTCGTCGGCCTTGATGCTCGTCTGCTTGAGGAATTGCTCGCTGTTGACGGTGAGCTCGTCGGACATCACGCCCGACTGGCGCTGCCACACAAACATGCCCGCCGATAGATTGTCGCGCTCGGCCGGCTGCATGATCGATGTGCCGCGCTGCATGGCCTGCCCGCCACTCGCCGATGGCTTCTTGGGATTGCGGTAGACGAAGCGATCGAGGAAGTGCGACAGCGTGTGCAGATGCAGCTGCGGCTGTTCCGTAATGCGCTCGCCTTCGAGCAAGCACTGCGCGTGGTGCGAGAAGGATGGGTGGTAGTGCTTCGCCAGTAATGCCTAGTCATCGACATTGCCCATTGAATAAACCATACATACATGCAGCGCTATTATGCTTCCACTTACCAGCTCCCATAGACAGCTATACTCGGCGCCTGTGTAGCGTGGGTCGCGCTTACGCCCATCGTATTTGCTGGCTGGCTGGCTCGACGATGCTGTCTCTCTATGCATGCTGCCATTGGCCTCGTCCTTTCCTTCTTCATCATCGTCGTCGACATCCGTGAAATGCTCCTCCTGATCATCGTCTTCCGGCTGCGTAATCATCGTTCGAAGACCTGGCGCCTCTGCCATAAGCTGCCATGCGATTAGACACGTGCACGCATGCGTATGGAGGCAGGCCTGCTGCTCACCTCGGATATCAAGAAGAGCGCGCCACAGCCAAAGGGCGTTTGCTGGTAGGCGGCCGTCTGGCCAATGCGCTTGATGAACGCCCTTACGCGCGACGAGGCCGGATCGCCATTGAGCGCACGGTAGAGCAGGTTCAAGTACATCGCCTGCTTCGACGAGCCCGCCAATCGACTATCGAGCAGCGACTCATAGAGCACGCGGTAGAAGCGATCGGATACCGTCTGCGCACACGTAGGCGAGAGCATTGGTCAGTCACACACGTGCACACTGACTCCTCCTCCTCCTCCTCCTCATCCATCCATACCTGCTTGGCCACTGATGTCTGGTAGATAAGCTTGAGTGCCTGCACCACGACATTAAACGTGCCCGTGTGGGCCACCTTGTAGAGCGTGTCCAGATGGTTGGCATAGCTAACGGCTGCATTAGTCTAGTGCCGCGCCCATGTCCACTGCCACCTACACTTCGTCATCGACCTTGGCAAAGGGGAAGGCGCGGTTGACGCCCGTCAGCACCTGCGCGATCATCTTGGCCTCGACGGCCATGCGTGCCTGCGCGCTCTCCTCGGCCTTCCGCTCGCGCTCCAGCTGCTTGCGGTTCTTCTTGCCGCCAGCCTTGCCATCGCCGTGCTCCTTGCCGCCGCCCTTGCCGCCGGCCGCCGATCCCGCGCGCATCTGTTCTTCCTGCTGGCGCTTGAGCAGCTTGCGGAAGTAGACAAAGTAGAGATCGACGAGGCGATTGGCGGCCTCGGTGTCGTTGCGCGTCAGGATCACCTGGTTCAGCGTGATGATCGCGTAGTACTGCGCGGTGGGATCGGGTGAGTGCACGAGGAACTCCTCGACCGCCCGGATGACCACCAGCTTCATGTTGGGATGCTGCACGAAGAGCTGCAGCAGCATGTGGCTTGCCTTGGAGGCGACCTTCTTTTCGCGATCGCCCTAATAAGCCGATGCCATGCACGATCATTAGACTGGCCAGGAAT
This sequence comes from Syncephalis pseudoplumigaleata, assembly GCA_003614755.1. Classification (NCBI taxonomy): domain Eukaryota; kingdom Fungi; phylum Zoopagomycota; class Zoopagomycetes; order Zoopagales; family Piptocephalidaceae; genus Syncephalis; species Syncephalis pseudoplumigaleata. The sequence goes on along the minus strand of KZ989378.1, from coordinate 3,865 downwards.
GCAATAATGATGATGATGATGACTTACCAGTTTGTTGACGAGCAGTCGAAGCAGATTCTGCTCCTGCTCCGGCTTGGCCGATAGCAGATCGAGCATGTAGCCGACCATGTTGAGCTTGACGTGCATTAGCGGATCGTGCGACAGTTCCTGGTGCAGTTGTCCGGTTAGCGCATATCCATGGCCATGCCCATTGCTCGCGGCCCACCTCGATGACTTGGAGAAACTCGTAGTAGTACTTTTTGAGGTAATCCTCGAACCACCACAGCGCCAGATGCTTTGGCGTAGCATTCGGATGATGGATGGGCTGGTCTTGGAAGTAACTAGCCATTGTGTGGACATTGAGCATGTGCTGGCATGGCAATATGCTTGCTGCGGGCAACTTACACCAGCTTGCGATCGGGCAATCCCGAACTCGTAAGGAAATCCTTCATGCTGGCGATGGTCATCACCGCCTCCTTGCGGCTCTTCTTGCGACACATGGCCAGGAGCGAGGCGAACGTCTTGACGGCATGCACCGGCGACTCTTGGATAAGCAGCGTCAACGCCGACACCTTGTCGGTGAGCGTGCCGGATTTGAGGAGCGTGCGCAGGAAGGTCCGGTCCTTGCCGCCCAGCGATGGTCGGGCCTCGTAGCGCTCCGCATCGTCCTCGACGAGCTTCTGCGCCTTCGCCAGCAGACTGGCCACCTGTGCCTCCGATAGCTTAGTCGATGGCTGGCTGGTCGGCCCTAGAGGCGGTAGCGGTATTTGATGCCATAGCGGGTTCGCTTCAATCAGCTAGCAAGCACGTGTGTGTGTGTGTGTGTGTTAGCAAGCCAGCTCTCGTTCTAGCCATCTTTGCGTGTCATGGCACTCACGAGCTGATTGCGGCCATTGCCCTTGGTAGGTGCTTCCTGGACCGGCTCTTCCTCTTCCTCTTCCTCCTCTCCTTCTTCCTCTTCCTCCAATGCCTCCTCCTCCTCGTCCTCGTCCTCTTCCACCGCCGTCGACCATTGCGCAATCTTCTTGGCATTGTTGAGTCCTAGCTCTTTCAGCATATTGCCAATCTCTCCCGATAGTTTCTACGAGGTAGGCATACGCATTAAATGCCCGATCGCCATCACTCGCGATGTAGCCCGCCCACCTTGTCTTCCTGTGCATCGGGCATAAATCCCTCCTCGGCCGATATCTCGCCATCGTCTAGGAGTGCGAGATCGTCCTCAGTGCCGCCCAGTGCAATGATCTCGGACAGCAGCGGATTCGTCTTCGCGTGCTTGCCACCTGTCGATGTGCCATTCGTCGTCGCCGTCGATGATGGTGCGGCGGCTTTTTGCTTTGGCTGCCGACTTGTGGCCGCGCTTAGCCGTGGCGTCGCTCGACTTGCCTGCCTTCGCGGCTGCCGCTGGTGCTGTTGCATTGTCGATCGCGTCTGTCTTGGCGGACGCATCCTTCTTGACCGCCGGCTTCTTCTTGCCGCCGCGCTTTGCATCGGCCGCCTTACGTGCAGCTTGGTCGGCACTTGCATCTAGCTGGAGATTCGCCGTGGCGCCTCCCTTCTGCGCGCGGACCTTGCGCTTGGCCAGCGCCATCTTGCGCTCCAATTCTTTTGCGTCGAACATGGCAAGATCGTTACGGGTGACCACGAAGACGGAACAAACGCGAACAGGCACAGTAAGGAGGAGGACGCGATCTGGTCGAATGGTCTGGTCTAGTTTGGTTTTCTTTTTTTTCTTTTTTTTGTTTCCTAGCAAATGGCTGCGTGACTGACATTCGTACCAATGAACATGGCATGGACACTTTATTACAGCAACACAATAAACATGGCAATCATAGCCGCAAATGTGCAAAGAGCGGATGTGCTGGCTTGACGACCTCTTCGAGCATCCTGCGCTCTTCTGGCTCCGGCTCCAGTAGTGTGTGCAGTACTTCGCTAAGATCATGCAGGTGCTTTTGCTGCTCCGCTGGCAAAGTATCGTAGGAGAGCTTCTTCTTGGCCGTGGCAATCGTGATCTCGGCCATACTGGCATCGAGCGACCTGGCCGACCATGCCTCCATCTCCCCATCCTTGCTGTAGTAGGCGCCATGGAGCGGTCGGCCGATGACGGCAGTGAAGGCGGTGGCGGCTGCCGCCCACGCATCGACCTTCCTCCGATCGGCAGCCCTATTGGTTGACGGCAGCTCCGGTGGCTCGTAGCCAGGCTTGAGCTTGTAGGGCGGCAGTGTCTTGCCGCCATCGAGCGAGTGGGATCGTTCAAGATTGACCAGATGAAGCAGTAGTTGGCCGGCCTGCTTGCCACGACCGACGATGACATCTACACGGTGGGAGCAATCAATAAGCATGGAACGGTCATGGCGCGCATCGCACGGCCTTACTATCCGGATTGATGTTCCCGTGTACCAGTCCATTCTTGTTGATCTGCGCTCCCGCTAAAGGCGACAATGTGAGCTGGCATGGATTATGCGCACGCCGCCAGCTGCCCCACTCACCGGCGAGCAGCAATGCGGCAATGGAGATGAGATCGTCGATTCTGCCCTGTTCCCGCAGCAAACGGGTGAATTCATTGAGCGGCGCGGGCGAATAGTCCGTCTGCAGAATGAAGCAGTGGAAGCTGCCCGTCTGGAAGATGTGCGGCGATCCGGAGAATGATTGCGGGCGTTGATGCCGCGCCCGGTACAGTAGCTGCAACGAGGAAAGCAATGGTAAGAAGCTTGCTCCTCTGCTGCTGCTGCTGCATTACCTTGTACTTTTCTAGTTCATAGTTGTGCACCTCCCATTGACTGTTGCACTTCATGTAGCCGTCGCGCTGCTGCCACCAGACCGCGGCCGAGCTGGTAGTCGCCGTGTCTGGAAACCATCGTTTGACGACAAGTCCGGGCTCGCCCAGCGCGCCATGTTTGTCCTCCGGCGCCTCCTCGCTAAACCTGGGTGTGGCCGGCTGTAGCTTGGCCGGCGGCTTCTTGGTAGTAAGCCACTTCTCGGGAATGGAATCGGCATCGATGACCCGTGCAGACACGATAAGAGCGAGGATCCAGCCGTGATGCAGCATCGTTTTCTAGTTGCTTAGCGGCACATCTAAAACGAAAAGAAAGGAGAAGAAGAGGAGTGAGGGCGCGGAGCACCATTGGAAGTACAAGTTCGCGCTCTTTATTTCACCGAGCAGGATAAGCGGAGTAGCGATATTCATAAGAGGCAATCCACTTCCAAAGAGCGTAGTCGTATAAATTGGTATTCCCGCATTTGGCGCTTACTGCACCAATTATCGACATTAAGCACATGCGCGCACATCATGTAGCGATTGTAATATCCCAATATATATGTATAAAGATCATTCGAAGCAGCCATTGAATCAAGCAAGCGAGAACAAGGCATGGCATGCCATCCTATTATCTTGTGGGTGAGACTAGCTGCTTGCTCGCTTGCTTCCATCATGGCCCTATTATGGATGCACTAGGCGTCTTCCGTCGACATTGGCTGCATGACCTATACACGCACGTCCATTAGGATTACTGACGCATTCGGTAGAGAGGCATTGCTCTGCTTACCGCTTCCTTGGACTGGGCGATATTCAATGCCACGCTAAAGTGGCGTCCCTGTCCCTGCAGCCTCGAGTGCTGGACGCGCATGAACAGCTGGCCGTCCGCGCCGTCCATCGCCAGCGTCTTGACCCGCTCCATATCATCGGCATACGCCTCATCCTCCTCGTCCTCCTCGGCTTGCTCGCCGTTTTCGCTAATGTACCGGATGCGGTGCTCGTTACGGAGCTCGAAGCGGCGCTGCTCCACGCTGGCATCCATCACCGGACCATCGGCCGCCTCGCTGTACTCGACAGATGTGACCTGGCTGTACTGGAGCTCCTCGGTGGCCAGGTCGATGTGCACGTCGATGT
>KZ989377.1:0-10850 GCA_003614755.1 Syncephalis pseudoplumigaleata | reverse complement strand
GTGTCGGTGGCCAAGGCCGGCATCATCACCACGCTGAACGCCCGCTCCTCCATCCTCGCCTGCGCGAATCCCATCGATTCACGGTGGAACGAGAAGCTGCCGGTGGCGCAGAACATTGACCTGCCACCGCCACTTCTATCGAGGCAAGTGCAGTTATATTGGCAGTAATGGCAGATGATCCCGCATGCGATGCTCATACTGCACCACGGTAGATTCGATCTCGTGTATCTGCTGCTCGACAAGGTCGACGAGACGCGCGACCGTCGACTGGCGCGCCATCTCGTGTCGCTCTACCTCGAGGACAGCCCCATTTCGGCCGTGGACAGCCTGCCCATCGAGACGTTCACCAAGTATCTCTCCTATGCCCGCACGCACGTCCAGCCGGAGATCGACGATGACGCGGCGCAGCTGCTCGTCGAGTCCTACGTCGAGCTGCGCGGCCTCGGCCAGCATCGCCGCATCACGGCCACCACGCGCCAGCTCGAGTCGATGATCCGCCTGTCGGAGGCACACGCGCGCATGCGCCTGTCGCCACGCGTCGAGGCATCCGACGTGCACGAGGCATCGCGCCTACTACGCGCCGCCATGAAGACATCGGCCACCGATCCGCGCACCGGCCTCATCGACATGGACCTGATCAACACGGGCATCGGCGCCATGTCGCGCACCCAGCTCGATGCGATGAAGCGCGAGGTGCGCCAGCTGCTGGTGAATCGCGAGGCGAGCTCCGTCAAGTGGTCAAGTCTCCTCGCGGAATTGACGGCGCAGTCGCAGGCGGTAAGTGTGGCGACGAGTGCCGACGAGCGGAGACGGCGATGGCTTACGCGCGTGCTACGTGTATGTATGCATACATGCATGGTTCGATGATGATGATGATTAGCCGGTGCAGCCGAGTGATTTCGAGCAGGTGGTGTACGAGCTGGAGACCGAGCAAATCCTCCGCATTACGGGCGGACGAGGCGGCCAGCGCATGATACGACGTCTAGTGCAGTCGGCACAGCAAGAAGACGTGTAAAGGCGTGGAACAGTGAATAAATGTGTGTTTATTAAGGTAGAATCTCTAATAGCAGCTATTGCTGTTGTAATGTACATATGCTATGTGTATACATACGAGCATCTCACGATGTCGGCCCTGTTTCGATGTGGCGGGCTATTTGACTATGCAGACGGTCGAGCCGCTCCTGCACGCGCAGCAGGAGATTGTTCACGCCTTCTAGCTTGCCGCGAGCATGCACAAGCTTCTGCGCGGCCTCGGCCAGATTAGGCGCTTTGGCCGACTCGTAGAAGCGACGCAACTCTAGTGGCCATCGTCAATGGTCGGCGAATGGGATGGTCAATCAAGCATGCTCGCTTACCCGCTTGCATATGCGCCACCTGCTGCTGCAAATCATCCTGGCTCTGCCGCACGGCCGCCGCCTGGTCCTCCAGCGTCTGCATCACCTTGACGAGACCGTCGAGTATCGCCTGCTGGGTAGTTGCATGGGCCGTGACACCAGACGCCGCTTCCTCCGCCGTTGGGCGCTCGTCGCTCGTCCACGGCGAAGAAGGAGCGGCGAGGTTCATGGGCACGGCCGACATCACCGACGTGCTTGCCGACGAGGGCACGCGGCGATGCGTGGCGGGCTCCTCCGGCCGTGCGCCTAGGGGCGGCGACTGGCCACTCGACGCGGAGAGGGTCGGCGAGATGGGACGCGTGGCGCGCACCCGCTCCATAAGCTGCGGCGGACGGGGACGCCCGGCCGAGGACGCGCGAGACATGGCCGACGAGGACATGAGAAAGAGCGAGAGAGGGAGGGAGAGATCAGCAGTGTCGCGGGTAGCCGGCCGAGAACTATACACAAGAGAGAACGTGTATGTGCAGGGAGCGAAGGGAAGAAGCGTGGAAAGGGATGTGGCATGATCATAATGTCTAGTCTATTGGCACAAAGAAAGTGCCGCTTTTTTATTGATGCAGATGGCAACACGCCGATGCTTCTATACGTTCGAAAGTACGCAAAAGTACTTGTAGTTCTTGGGCTCAGCTGTGATGATAACAGCATGCACATAACGAGCGGTAGTCTAGGAAGCATAGGGGCAATGTTAGCTGGGCGATCGAGGCAGAACAAGCAGAGACCACTTACGCTTTGTAGCACTTTCATGGCGACTCTGTCATGATAGCATTGGAGGTGCTTCATCGTCGAGGCAGTGGATCCGAAGATGCCTAGGGCTTTCTTGTAGCCCACTTCTACCGTTGCCTCGCATGCGGTGGACGCCTTCTCGCCGATGTTGCTCCATGCGCCGGCCTTCACCGCAAAGTTGACAACATTATTCGTGTGCCTGTCTTGAAAGACGATCGTTTGCTTCGTGGATGATATCGCTTGCTGTATATCGGTAGCGCAGTTGAAATGCGCTGATTCTCTGCCTCTAACGAATGGAACAAGCGTCTGGGGAAGGAGCACAGGCTCCAATGTGGCCACAGTAGCTTGCGGCACAAGGGCAGCGGCACAGCCGAGTAACATAACGGACGTGATCGAGAAGCGCATATTGACCGAGTGGCGTGTATGAAAGGCGGGCGAGAGGAGGAGTGAGGTGCAGAAGAGCGGATGCCACCGAGAACATGCGCCATTTATTCATAGGCAAGCGTGCCCGTGTTTCTATCGCGCAAAACAGTGCCAACCATGCTTGCTGTCTGCGTGCATCGATGGTCCATATGGATGTGATGCATGGCGGCAGACAAAACAGGTAACGCCACCATGGTTTTGCCAAATCGTCCTGCAGGAAAGAAAACGATGCACGAGATGTGCACATTTGGTCGAGAGCAGCAGCTAGTGGAGAAGAGAGGGAAGCGACAAGCACCAGTGCCATACATACGCGTAGGTCATCATTAGTAATGGAGCTGCCTGACCAGTAAGCATCCTATTAGTGATGGCGAGCGGAGAAGGAAAGGATGGCTATGTATTTTGCTTGTACCTACATGGAAGCAGATTAGCTAATCCATCCAGCATCGCATGGGACGATTTAGTTTCGCGCTCCTCTGTTATTATTATTGCTATTGTTGTTGTTATTAAGCGCAACTAATGTCTCCTTAGAAGCATACAAAAGGAGATGGGCATGTTGTGGTCGATGTGCCGGTGCAACTAGCCCTCCATCTACCAGCTCTTTGCTTCACTCCTAGCTCACACCACCACATCCAGTAGTTATTGCCATGTCTGCCGCCAAGGTCTACGTCGTCTATTATTCCACGTATGGCCACGTCGCCAAACTGGCGCACGCCATGGTGAGGGGAGCGCGGCGCGTGCGCAATGTCGACGTCAAGCTGTATCGCGTGCAGGAGACGCTCTCGGACGACATACTGAAGCTGATGAAGGCGCCGCCCGCCGACAAGAGCGTCCCCGCCATCGATCCCATGGAGCTGGCCGATGCCGACGGCATTCTCCTCGGCGTGCCGACGCGATTCGGCATGGTGCCCGCGCAGACAAAGGCGCTGATGGACGCGACCGGCCGGCTGTGGGTGAACAACACGCTCCGCGACAAGCTTATCGGCACGTTCTACTCGACGAACTCGCAGCACGGCGGCCAGGAGTCGACGATACTCAGCATGCTGCCCTATGTCGTCCATCTGGGCATGCAGTTCGTGCCGCTCGGCTACGCGCATCCGGCGCTCAACGAGGGCAAGGAGATCGTGGGCGGCAGTCCATACGGCGCCGGCACGGTCGCCGCTGCCGAGGGCGAGCGTCCCAGCCAGACCGAGCTGGACGTTGCCGAGTCGCAGGGAGAGCACTTTGCGCAGCAGACCCTCATTCGCATGCTTGGACGTCAAGCATTCGAGCAGCAGCAGCAGCAGCAGCAGCAGCAGCAACAGCAACAGCAATAGGCTGCCGATCAAAGAATAAACCATTGACTGAATGATGATAATGGCACGTTAGACATGCAGCAATGAGCAGCTGGCAACAATCCATCCTGGCCACGTGCTGCTTATGGTCAAATTGAATCACGCAATTTATTAGCATCCAGCGGTTCGAGCCAGTCTGCAATTGCGAGCCGGCACAATGAATCAATGTTGTTTACATAGCGATATATGTAATCTTACTCGTTCACTTTTAAGGGTAAGACGGTGCATGCAGCGATGGCCTAAATGTACTGCGACATCCAGCGGAAGCCTATAGACAAAGAGACAAAGATGGTTAGCGCACGCTGCAGATGGACTGCCTGGCAGTGTCCGGCCAGCTAGCTTACCATCGCCATAGCCCATCTTTTGTACTACCGAGCACATGAACACCTCGATTGGACGTACACCATTCAATGGCGTGCGGCCCTGATTATTGTTATTGTTATTATTAGCAGCCGGCTTCCATTGACTTATAGCTAGCTAGCAAGCTAGCAAGCAAGCCTACCTTGCCGGTCGTATGGTACAGGCCGAGATAAGCGCGGAGATCCTCCTCGCTGACCGCGCCAGGCGCATCGATCTTGTTGCCGAGGACGAGGAACGGCACGGTCTTTAGCTCCTCGATGGCGAGCAGCGCGTCGAGCTCGGCCTTGCTCTCGACGAAGCGCGGATGATCCTGCGCATCCACCAGGAACACGATGGCATCGACCTCGGGGAAGTAGTCCTTCCAGATACGACGTGCTACAGGCAGGCATCGGGTCATCGCACAAATGACAGCAGCGTCGATGATGAGCAGATGTGCAGTGCAGATGTGCTGCCATGCCAGATGGCCTACCTTGCTTGTGGCCGCCCAGATCGTACGTGGTGAACTTTACATTACCAATGGCCAGCTCCTCGGAGGCTGTCGATGGGTCAGCACATCCCCTCATAGTGCCGTGCGTGCATGCTGCAAGGGGGGACACTTACTCGGATGGAGCGTGGGCTGGAGGGTGGCCAGACGGTCGTTCTTCAGCATGTGCAGCAGCGTTGTCTTGCCGGCGTTGTCCAGGCCGAGGAACAGGATCTTTGCATTCTTGTTGACAAGGCCTACATGGATGTCCATCACGCGGGACACGACGCATACATGCGGGCGTAAGCGGGCTGTTCGCCGGGAAGAAAGAAGGAGAGCATGCTTGAATTCACGCATGCACGCCACCCACCAAAACTGGCAAGCACATCCCAGAACCAGTCGATGATAAACATGTTTTTGTATTAGAAAACACAAGAGCAGCAAGCAACAGCGTGTGCACGTACTAAGAGGAGGAAGAAGAAGAAGAAGAGGCAGTGAGGCAGTGAGGCAGTGTGGACAGTGAGAACGATGAGAGCCGAGGAAGAAAAGCTTAGCTTGCGGCTTGTTTCTCGGGCGGCGAGTGGAGAGAAGGGTGTGGGCTTCCAATCAAGGGAAAAAAGGGTGCTGCCAATCAATGCCACCATTCCTAATGACGTGGCCGGTTTTGGCAGGCCGCGCTAATGCTGCTTTCTTGTAGATGCTATCGCCCAACAGCGTCCACGTGATTGCTAAAGCGACGCCGTTGTCTCCATGGATGACATCTAGGACACGAGGTCAACGAGCAGAATGAGATTCCAGTTTATTGGCATGGTCATCATTGTCGCGGCCATGATGATGAGGATGATGGTGATGATGATGGCGTAATGGGTTGTTGTTTTGGCCAAACCAATGGCAGGGGATTAAAAGAAACAGAAGCGATTAAGCAGGATGATCGTGTATAGATTGATTCTGGTAAGTAAGTAAAAGAAAAAAGAGAGAGGATTACTAAGGATAAGATTAGATTACACGGCTCTTGTTGACGAGAATGATTGTCTGTGGGCATGGTTGCCATCTACTACTATTACTATTACTTCTTAGTCGTCGTACTCGTGGCTCGTCAATGGCGCAATCGAGGAAAACTTTGATACTGGACTGTTCAGCTTGCTGTCCGTGAATATAGACTTGGAGGTGGGGATCTGCGAGAGATTGATGATGTTCTGCGTCTTGGGCCGGTTGGACAGCCGCGATGCCTTGCGCATGTTCTGGCAATGGTTGAGCAGGATGGTCGAGGTAAGCAGCCAGTCGGCCACGTAGAACATGATCGCATAGTTGCCGCCAATCTGGAACACGATGATGATGCCGCAGACGATGTTGCACAGCACGGCAAGGCACATCGTCTGGATGCCGTCGCGTGCCAAGCGCTTCCACGCATCGGAGCCAAACATGCTGTACTGGCGGTAGGCGACGTAGCTGAAGATGGCCGAGAAGAAGAGGCTGATGGGCACGGACGCGAAGAACCAGTAGAGCGGCAGGTAGGACGGGTAGTAGAGCACGCAGCCAAGGAGCGGCTCGACGGTGATGGGGCAGCACACCATCACGATGACCAGGAAGCCCAGCTGCGGCAGGGTGAAGAGCGTGCCGAAGATGGCGATCCAGCGCTGGCGGCACAGCACGAGATAGGCCTTCTGCAGGAGGACGCCGCTGTTGCACATCATGGCGATGGTGTTGACGATGCCGCTCAGCCAGAGCAGCTTGCGGCAGTTGAGGCCGCTGAACAGCAGCGCATACACCACCGTGAGGCCAAAGAGCGTGCCCAGCAGGGCCGGCACGAAGCAGAACCAGGCGGAGAGCGTGCGCATGCGCGACATCACCATGCGTATGGTGATCCGCAGGTTGCGGATAAAGATGAACGTGGCGAGTAGCACGCTCGCCGTCTGGAACTGCAGGCCTATTACTCGGTCGCGCGTCAGCGCCAGATTGTCGGGCAGCTCGTTCATGAAGGCAACGGTGTCGACCTCGCCCAGCGGATGCAGCGGGATGCCCCAGAAGTAGGTGGCATGCTGCAGCCACTCCGTTCCCAGCTGGTCGTTGTTGTTGTTTACGGGCATTATACTAAACTGGAATGTACAGAGGGAATTAACAGCAGTGTATCGACAGCAACAGGCGCGTGCGCATGTACATATATATATATGTATGTATGTGGATATATGGATAAGGATAGCGATGTATATAGGAAAAGATTAACAAGGTAATAAGCGTGGCGAAGGACCCTTTTGTGGGATGTTCCGCAATATATCCCGCGGAATAAAACGGCGCACAGGTCTGTGCCATATGCGTGCGCACACTCGTGCTGCTTCTTCTCGTGCGTGCTTGCTTCTTCTCGTGTATGCTTGTATGCGCGCGCGCGTGTGCGGCACTTGTGTATGTGCGGTGCGGTGCGGTGCGGTGCTACTATGGCTTGCGTATGCACGGCCTCTGACCATGGCCTGGCATCCTGGCCCAATCACTTCCTAACTCACCATATTGGCTTCAAACACATTCATGTTGCCACACGCGCATTAAGCCTGTACTAATTAGGAAATGCATCCTGTATTGGTTACATGGCGGCTTAGGATCGACAGTGCCACTGCACGCAACGGCCCGGCCACTTCCTCTCTCTCTCTCCCTCCCACTCTCTCTCTCCCTTTCTTTGTGTGGCAGCGGCCGGTCATCTGTCTGACCATCCGAAGATCTGAGCTTGAATTCTATATCGCTACATGTTGTTGCACGGCCTTGCCCGAGGAATGCCGCGCGCGCATGTGCTGCCTCCAGCCTGCCGTTCCTCCGTCGGCGTTTGCCATGCCACGGCCACGCTCGCGGCTGTCCATTGACAATTGCCCTGGCACCACACTGTCGGTGATAGCGGGCGGCATTGCGCGTGCAAGCTGCATTGGGAGCGTCGACGTCCTGCCACAAATTCGCCACCACCAATGATGACGGCGCCAGCCTATGGCCATGCGGTGTCTACGTGGATCATGGCTGCACGGTCTGCCTGCCTGTCTGCCTGCCATCACCAGCATCAAGTGTAGCGCAGCAACGTGTGGTTCCACAGCATACGGCGGCTCGGAGATATACGGCACGGATTCCTGACGGGCGGCACAGACCGCTGCAAAAATAGCCGGGCTGCTGCCTTGTCCAATGGTCCAGAAATAGCTTTGCAGACGCGAAGCACATCCGCCTACCATGACACTATGACACTATAGGCATATGCATATATACACATATGAGGTAGACGATCAACGCATAGGTGGCACCTATGCTGCGGACGAGCGGATATCCGCAATGGCGGCGGGATGGCCGAGAATAAGCGTGCTATTGTGCCATGCAACGATGGCGCCATATGATAACTAGTCGCGCTCGCTCCTCTTGCACCACGGTCATCCAGTATTAGAACAGCCATTTGCCCGCCATGTGACCGAATCATGGAATAGTGGTGCTAACCATGGATTATTGCGCTGGTTCATCCATACGAACGCGTACCGGTATGGACGGCCGAAACAGGTCCACAAGCGTCGTGTAGCAATAACATTGCCGGATTGTCCGAGCGAACAGGTAATCCGGCGACGTATGCCACTCGCGCGAGATGCGTCAAGGTCATGCCGAATGATGCTTGCCGTGCTGGCCTGACACACACGCGCGCTGTCATGAATATCCGCATTGCGTGTCCATATGGCATGAGGCATGCTATCACGTAGTTTATTGCTCATACGAATGATGGCGAAATAAATATAGGATCATTGCATGCAGCTATTTGACGAACGAGGCATGCTGGGCAGCATTGGCTGGATTTGCTTCAGGGCAGAAGAGGAGGAGGATGACGATGATGATTTGGTCCCACAATTACTATTTTAGCTCGGTTGGCATTCCGATATACACGCTATCCGGCGGATGCTGCTTGCTTCTCTATAGAATCAGTAGGATTTGGACGGTGCCTTACAGCATCCGGTAGTGCTTTGACTACGGCGTGCATTCCAGCCGTCGCGATCCTTAGACCAACTGTCGAAATTTCCATGCCAGTGTTTGAATCGGCCATTGCTCGTCAATGCTGCCTGCACGCCACCAAACACCGGTACTAAGAGTCTCGAACATCCCTCCTTGCAAACAATCAACAAAGCAACATCAATAAGCGCGCCGCCGCCTCCATCTATTTATTTATTGAAGGATAGCGAGTAGGTGCCGCTGCCATCGTTGTTCGGCTTCATCTGGAAGTTGTCGAGCGACATGCCGAACTTGCCCAGCACCGAATTGCCGAGATCCTTCAGCTTGCCTAGCGCCATTGCATTAGCCATCGCCCACCCTATCCTTGCTCGCCTACCGAGCATCTCGTCCTTCTCCTGTTGCTCGCGCGCCTTCATCTTGTCCGGCAGACGAAGCAGCGCCGCCCGACATGCAGCCGCAAGCTGCGGCGACTCCTTCTCCACCTGCTCGTAATCTGGCACGCCAGCGCATCGCACGGATCAGCCGGCATGAAGCTGCTGCGCATCGGCAGACCGCCTCCTACCTTCCTGCGCCTGCTTCAGTGCCGCGAAGCTGCCCACACGCTCGTTTGCCTGGGCACGACGCAGACGCGCCTTGACATATGTCGCATCCAGCTTGAGCGCATTATCGCACGAGCGCACCGCTTCCGCCGGCTGCTCCTATCTCGTGCGCAATGGATCAGTAGCTGCCGCTCCTCCTCCTCCATCTCTCCACGCGCAAATGCGACTACCATCTTCAGCTCGCAAGCGGCGAGGTTCGCCCAGAACACCGCGACAAGCTGCTCCAGGTGGCCGGCCGGACACTCGCGTATGGCCTCGTTGTACTTGGCCGCCGCCTCCTCGAACTTGCCCTGGCCAAAGCACGTATTCCCCGCCTGCTTCAGCGCCTCCAGCCTGGCCTCGAGCGCCTGCAACAGCATGCACACACGGTAAGCAGGGCTCTCCTCGCGCAATCGCCCCGCCTCATCCCACCGCCACTTCGTCGTCCGTAAGCGTCTTGTTGGCCGGCAAGGCGGCAGCACCATCGCCTAGCTGCTCGGGCGCATGGCCGATATCACTTCCAGTATCGGCACTCATACTACAGTGGTGGTGAAGGGAGCGACTAATCTTTGGAATTCACACACAGGAAAGGACAACAGCAACAACCATCGCACTATGAACATGTCTAGTCTTTATTTGCTGTTTTGCCAAAGGAAAAGGTGATCTTACCACCGCCACCTAATGCATTCTGATTGCTGGCCTGTCATCGTCATCGTCGTCATCAATGGATTAGCTACTTTCATCCATAATGATCCGTCCGAGATGCTTGCCTTTTTGTTAAACAGCGAGAGGGTTTTAGCGGGGCGTGGTGTGCCCACGGCAGCTGCACTCGTGGCAGGCTTCTCTTCGCATCCGCCCTCAGCCGCCTGCTTAGCAGTGCCAGCCGATGATGATGATGATGATAATGGTGGTGCGCCTGCTTCCTTGCTCGATCCTTGTCGATGCATCGATGCTGCCTGCACACGCGCCAGCTCCTTCTCCATCCTGCGCTTCTCCTTGTCGCGCTGCTTTTGCCCGTCCACCTTGCGCGTCGCCTGTCGCATCTCCATGAAGCGCTATGCACGGATCAGTTAGTAGTGCTGCTACTGCCGCCTAGCCTGCACGGCATCTTCATCATCATCATCGCCGTCCTATGTCCGCCCACCTTCTTATGATTGTGATCGTACGAGCTTAGATGGTTCTCCCATTCGGACACCTTCTGGTAGCGCTTGTCGCATAGCTCGCAGTGGAATACGGACGTGACTTCGCTCAGTTCGCGCCGGATCTCCTGCTGCTTTTCCACTCTGAGCTGCGCAACAAACGCTTAACACCATGTCCACAGTAAATACACGTTTATTCCTTCTTACTTCGCGCTCCATACGCTCCAAGTCCGTCTCCAGCGTTTGACGCTCGCTCTCGAGCCGACGCGGTCCAGCCGTGGCGGACAAGTGCATCGCGCGGTCCTTCTCCGCCAGTCCAATGCCGGTGACGTCCTGCTTCACCAGCATCGGGATGGGATCGACACGGCCTGTGCATCATGCCGCGATGACATTGTTAGCCCCCTCCCGTCAACAGCGTGCCTGCCCACCTACCTTGCTGCTCGCGGCCTAGTCCCTGGCCGTATTGCCAGCCCATCTTGCTC
>KZ989376.1:278-10885 GCA_003614755.1 Syncephalis pseudoplumigaleata | reverse complement strand
GCACACGCAAGCGTAGAGAACGCACAAATATTTAATTAGTACACATGCACGAGCACACACGCATAGGAGAGTGCCGTTATGATGATAGCACATGAGGCTGCTGGAATGCCTCGATGCCTGTGGGCTGCGGATAGATGGACGATAGCGAGAGCGGGCGCGGCTGATGATATTTACAAGCGTCCGCATTGGCATACTGCGCCAGCTGTACAAGCGTCGCCCGCCCGAGCAGTCCTTTCGATGCGATGATCGATTGCAGGAGCGTGGCATCGGGCGTCGAGCACGGTGCCGGCATGGAAACGGGTCGCTGCTTGCAGGCGGCATTCCGCAGCGTGGCCGGTTCGTCGCGCGCACAGCCTGCACCGGCAACGGCGATGGTGTCTCTTTTCCTGGCGGCGCTTGCGCCAAACAGATCGAACCTCCCGTCGTGGAGGACCAGTGCGTCGCCGTCCTCGCAGGCATCGTACTTGGCCGATGCAGGCGCCGAGCTGCTCGATGCGAAGGAAACGATGTCCGACATGAGGATGACGGAATTGCGAAAGAGCGAGGAGCTCTTTGTTTTGCGCAACAGCTGTCCCGTGCCTGCTGCCGCGGGCTTCTGAACATGACGCTTCCAGAGCGACTTCATGTGTTGCAGCGGTTTGGAGAATGAGCTCGTGCGGCGATGCGTGTTGATAATGACGCTACTGCTGCTGCTGCTGCTGCTACTGATGCTGATGCTGCTGCCATTGCTGCTGCTGCTGATTCTGCTGCTGCTGTAAGCGTAGCCATCCCCCTGCAGACGGATGGTCGCGAGGGCGGCCTGTGTAAAGTCTGCGAAAAGCATGCCGACTGCGCACCTCTTCTCTTCCGGGCTTGAATGCAGCAACTGACTCTTCCTCACGGATGATGCCCGTTTGAAGCGAGTAATGATTGCAGGCTAGATGGTAATGCGTCTGCTACGACATGCAAATAAGAATACACACAATTGAAAGCTTGCTTACCATCGAGACGGTGATGCGCGCGGCTGAGTTTATATGGCGGGCGCGGAGAGGGGCAAACTCAAGGCTACAGTCGGGTCGCCAGCCGTACAAGGCCAGTAGAATCAAGCCGCTGTGTGACAGACGGCTCCTAGCATAGCTATCGATCGTCCTAGCCGGCCCTCCTCTCACTCACTCACTCTCTGTAGACGAGACTACGTGTCTGCTCCGTGCGAAGGGAATTGGCTGGATTTGGAAGAACGTGGTTGTAATGAATGATGATGCAGCAGCAGCAGAGGATGATAAACCATTTGGAGATGGCGGCAGGAAAGTCATGTTGGACACGATGCACAATGTGCAGCCGTGTGCGCGCACATCCATCGGCCTTAGGCGCTGCTTCGTGTTGGTGTGCGCGCTTCTTGCCACTGACGTACATGCCAACCTAGCCGGCCAACCAGCCGTGCAGTTGTGCGGGGCAGCACGGCCGCTCAAGATGCCCGCTGGCAGCCGGTCCAGTCCCGGCCGCACCGATAAGTCAAGGCGGCATTTCCGACACACGTGTACCATATCCCGTTGCGGGCGAATCTAATCGTCGCAACGCTCAAGGCGGCCCCGCACCCTCTCCGGCCCGTGCTGCCCACCATCCATATGACGGAAGCGCAGGAGCGGCCACTTGCCAAATGGGTGTCCGGCTATTCTCGGCTGCGAATGACGCGGAAATAGCACAGTTTATTCTGTTCCACCGCTAGGAGAAAGAGGAAGAAGGTGGGAGGGATGCTACAAAAACACGCGCACATTGTCGGTGTAACGCTAGTGGATTGCGAACGGTGACGGCGCGGTAAATGTAAAGCGACGCAGTCTGCGCTTGGCTCGTGCTTTGGCCGCGGGCACGAAGTCGTCCGATCGCTTCTGGCTCGTCGGCAGCATCGGGACGTCGTCCGGATACGGTGCGATAAGGGTGTCTTCGGACGACCATGACGGCTTGGTGCTGTGCCGTAGGAAGGAGGAGGAGCCCGATGCATTCTTCCGCGCACTCGACAAGGCAGCGTAGCCAGCCATCGAGGAGCGGTGCGACGTGGAAGCACGGTAAGTGAGCGAGCGCCGAACATTGGCCACGAAGCCGGCCGAGGCATTCGACGCATTCTGCACGCGGATCTCGTCGTGCTCCGTGTTGCACCGCCATGCGGCAAAGCCGTCGTCGTCGTCAGCGGCAGCAGAGGCGGTGCTGTGCACGGATGATCGCTTGAACATTTGCACCAAGCTGTTGTAGAGGCCTCCGCCGAATCGTCGCTGGCGAAAGAACGACGTTCGTTTCGTGGCCTTATTGCACACGTCCGCCGACTGCCGCGATGGTTTGTGGCGTGCTATTCCGCCGCCAATGCTTAGCGGCTCGTGCTTTCCCTCGGCATCGCGGATATGGATGCGGACGGCTCTCGTAAACGTGACAAACCGCATATCATTTACCGGTAGGGAAGCGTGCGCAGCTTCTCTTCTTACGATGATCGTCGAATGGTAGGTTGTAGCGAGGTTGATGATGAATACTGCCGGCCAATGGCAGCAGCAGCAGCAGCAGTGAGATGTTGTGGATGTAGCGGCGCGATCGAGTGTTGCAGGAATGATTCTATGGTATGAGCGGAATGTCGTGCGTGCTGGCGAGAAGGGAATGCGCCCGCTAGTGTCGCGCAAGTAGGTGCTATTATAAAGCTCGCCGGACAATCGTCCAAAACGGCGTTTCGAGTGGCTGTTCGAGCGGCAATGCCGTTGAAACGATCCCAAGACCCGGGCTACATGCTGCTGTGGCCGCTAATAAAACAGCAGTAATAACAGCAACAAGCATAATCATCATGCATAGATGGCCATTCAATACATGTGTATGAGGTTAGCTTGTCTGATGATACAGCGGCATTGTGCATAAGAAGAAGACATTGTCCGATGTAGCAGCTTCGGTCGTTGTACATCCTGGCTCAGGCGACTGGCATCCAACTGACATAGCGCAGTAATGGTCTGCTCAATATGCACAATGACTATGTGCACTCATCAAGCGTGCACGTCGACTAGTCTATACGAGCTTATTGGCATCGTGCAGCTGCCGCGGTCAATTGGCCGCTTTATAATGCAGTGCATCCCAAGCAAGAGCGGACAATCAGCCGCAGCAAGTAGCTCGAACGTCATCCTCCCCCCTTCCCCTCTCTCCCCTCTCCCCTCCCGCTCCCTCCCTCCCTTCCAGCTTGGCCACTTGCGCATTTGTCGATGACGATGTGTTCGTCATTCTCTTGGGCAAAAGGATTGGCTGCGTAAGCAGCAATGCAATGCTATTTGCGCTGCATGATGCTCGTTGCTTGCGCGTATGTCCGCCGGTCACGCTGCACCTCCCTATACGACTTGGACAGCTGGATTTTGCAAACATTGTTTGAGGTGGCTGGCCACGACGACTGCCGCGATATGAAAGAGGGCTATATTCGTTTCACACGTATCAGACGACTGCCGGCAAGGAGGGGCCTCGGCCATGCTTCGTCGCGCCGTCTAATAAAGCCGCGGCAGCATCCGGATCGCAGATGGCTTCCCTTTCTCGTCTCTTCGCTTCCTTGCGACCAACAGCAACCTCAACACCATCAGCAATAGTAGTAGCACCTTCCATTCGTCGACGCCGGCTATCGGCTCTTTCTTGATAATCCACATCCGCTTGCATACAGTTACGTCCTCCTAGCCGCATAAACAAACAAACCACCATATATCGAACAGAATTGCCGTATAAACCATACATCTCTTCCCTAAGCATCGAGCATTATCCGACACCATCATCACCAGAACGAACCTTCACGATAGCACGCGTGGTTCATGGCGCTGAAATCAACAAACATTATGCTGTTCCCTCTCCTGGCGCAAGCCATCCTAAACACGCGATGCAACCTGCCCGACACGGCCGTCCTCTGCATGGCAGGCATATGCGGAAAAGGTAACGGATGCAGAGAGCGGCAGCAATCACTGCGCAGCTACACGATGACGGCTAACATCGCTGCACGGCGAATATCCGACGGACAACCTACTACGACGCCAGATTCGAGCGGCGTCCATTCCAGCAACGAGTTCATCAGCAACAGCCATGATGACTGCGAAATCGACGACGACAGCGACAGCGACATGGCGAGCAGCCAGACCACGCTTTTGCGTCGACGCCACATCCGCCGGCTGAAGCACGTCCGGATCAAGCTGGAGCTGCCGAAGGAATGCGCATCCTCGCTCGGGCGGCACAAGTCTTCGCCCGCGCCATTGGCACGCGACCTGGCGGTGGCGCATCGACGAGCAGCCTCATCGGTCAGCAAAGTCATGGACGGAGGGGAGATGCCGGTATGGCCATGCAGACGAAGAGCATCGATAGCTGCTGCCGCCGCTGCTGCTGCTGCTGCGGTGGATGGCGGGAGCTGTCCGACGTGCGGTGCTGGCACTGGACAGGCCATGCCGGACAACGCACGATTCTCGATGCGCCATCCGAACGAGCATGCTCGTGCCCATGCAGCCAGCACTGCCACGGATGCGCCGACGATGGCTGCAGCATCCACGATGCCGTGCCCGTCGACCCATGCCACGGCAGCGAATGTCGGTCCACTGGCGGATCATTCGGCACGCAGGAAATCGCTCCTACCCGACCATCTGCTGCCGTCCAGCCACGCTGCCACAGCTGGCGTGCCCGCATCGCGCCGCCATTCCGTGTCGTCCGTCGATTCTGGGGCGGA
Source organism: Syncephalis pseudoplumigaleata (assembly GCA_003614755.1). Classification (NCBI taxonomy): domain Eukaryota; kingdom Fungi; phylum Zoopagomycota; class Zoopagomycetes; order Zoopagales; family Piptocephalidaceae; genus Syncephalis; species Syncephalis pseudoplumigaleata. Next base: position 6,195 of record KZ989376.1, on the reverse strand, counting down.
GAGCATTCAGGTGGACCTGCATCTGCACGCGAGCACCCGCCCTTGTGCCAGCGGCAATCGCGTGGACAGGCCGGCGTGGCACGATGCCAGTCAGACGAAGCTGTATGGCTCGCACCTATCCGCCGATATGCCAGGAGCGCTGGGCCTCCACCTGGCACGCTCGCCGCTGTCCAGCACATTCTACGAGTCGTTCCTCGCGGATGCCCATCTGAAGCGGCCATCCTACCTTGCGGTGGCCGGCGGCACCGTCTCGCGGCCAGGCGGCACGCTGGTGGAGCCAGTAACACCGCGCACAGAATTCTTCACCCATCTCATCCAGTCGATGACGGGCGAGGAGCAGTTTGCCATCCGATCGGGCGGGATGGCCATGGCACAGCGACATGTGCGCGCTGCAAGGAGGCGACGCTACTAGCATTTGTTTGCGCTGCAGCATTGGATATTGCTATAAAATTATTCTGTCATTTTCTTGTTCAATGGCCTGCACTCGTGTGCTTATTCGCTTGTCTGCAGCAAGACACAGCATCGTGCTGCATATTGGCAGGTGGATTGGCGTAGCTAGCATATGGGCATTGGCATGCGCACCATGTGACTGCAAGCAAACAAGCATCGTTCGAGATCCAAAGCGATGCGCGCCCCACCTGCTACCGCATGGGCCGATGGCAATGGGCGTGACTGCAACACGCGGATCCATCGGAGGAGGGCATATGGCCGGTGGCGCACTCTTGCATGAGTGTGCCTGTCCGCCTGCCTGTTTGTGTGGGTGGGTGTGGGCATTTCAGGAATAATCACGGCCAGGATAATCGACAAAGCATATGTAGCCTGTCCAGCGTATGCTGGTCGACTACTGCAGGCAATCAATGCTTGCCACCTAGCATTGCCGGCAATACTGCTCGCTACGGGCCATCGAGGCAGTGCTGCATCCACTGCTGTGCGTCTGTTCATTCATGTTGTGCCATTGCACCTACACCGTACGCTTCATACTTCATTCATACATTCATTAACGATGCCATTGCCTTTTCCGTCCATCATGAAACACCGAGGAGCGAGAGTGAGGGTCATTCATAATGGCTGTGTGCCACTACACTCATCCATTGTCGGCCATCATCTAGCTTTCACGGCCGCCCACTAACCGAGCCAATGGCAAGGGCACGCCGTCCTTGATCACCACGCTCCACATGGCCGCATCGTCATTGTTACACCATCTCCTCGCTGCTGGCCACCTTGGCATGCGGCTCCATTCATTTCATGCCTTCCTGCCTAACTCAACACGGCCGACCACACGCTAATTAAGCATCTATCTACACACACACTCTCTCTCCCTCGAGCATAGAATGGAGCTGGCCTGCGGTGACATCACATTGTTGCTGCAATGCAGCTATGCTGCGCTTGTGGTGTGCCCTATTGTCCACATGTGCCTGATCATGCGAATATGCCTGACCGCGCGTCTCGACCAGCATGCGGCATCGTACAGTTTGCTAGATCCTGTTTTCCGCCCTCTTCCTCTCTTTATTCCTCAGGTGCACCTGTCAACGCAGCCTTATCGTGTGACAATGTGCGCATGCGCTGAATGGACGCTTGCCGCCCGCTCAGTCATACGGCGATTCGCGTGCTCGCCCACCGGTCCAGCGGCGACCGGCAGCGACACGCTTGCCAACGCCGGACCATGCGGCACATCGGTCAGGCTGGTGGTACAGCAGCCTCCACGTTCTTGCCAATGGTGCGCATGTCGACCGGCGTAGCGGCATGTTGCGCCTTGCCGCCACCAGCCCGTATATAACCGGCACGACTTGCAGCCCAGCCCGCTCGGCTAGCCATACACTCGCCCACTCTATTATACAGATTGGTACTTCCAGTATTATTGTCACGCCTAAACAACCCCCGCTATACACTCTACATACACGTATACACCCACGCTCTCTCCCTCCCTCCCTATATATACACGTCTACATACACTTCCCTCACTCCCTCACTCCCCCACTATACACACCAGCCATCTTTACGGTACGCCTTGTTTACAATAGTGTCACTATAGACTGCTTACGCGTTTGAGTTACTACTCTCTCACCCATCCACTCACCTGCCTGCCTACCCAGTCAAAATCCCCTATATCCCATCTGCTGTTTACTACTACTACTACCACTACCTATCTCTATATAGCGAGCTCGTTCTCCACTGTTTCTTATCCTCTTACCACTACTACCACCACCAGTAACTTGATTGTTATCATGGCCTCGTCCGACCTAGTTTTATTGCCAAAGTTTACCAAGGCTGTGCTCGGCCTGCGCGCCACCAGCACCCCCGGTGTCGACGGAATCATCGATTGGGATGCTCGTCTGTCCGGAGAGACGTTCATTCCGGACAACATGTCGTGCATCAGTGCACCTCGATCGGTGGCGTCCGCGGACAGCCAGCCGCTATTTAACCGCAAGCGCCGTATGTCTAGCCCATCGGTCCTTACTTATCCCTCCTCCTCCGCCTCCGCCTCCAACGCCCCACAGCCCGTGTCTCCGACCGCGGCTACGAACAAGTTCTCTCTACGACGTAACGCCTCCCATCTGCGCAGTCTCCGTGGCAACCGCCGCTGCCACTCCACCCACACCACTGCCTCCTCGGTTCTTCCCCCCTCCCCCACCCGCCAGCTGCCCACCTCGTACGAAGTCAACGAGGAGGATGTCGACAGCGACAGCAGCGACGTGTCGGTCTCCGACTACGCCAGCACCCGCCCCGCCAGCGGCACCGAGCGCACGCGCGCCTCGTACGACAACGACACCTCGGCCCAGTCCGACGCCAGCTCGAGCGTGCCCGCGCGCCGCTGGGCCGCGTCCTCCCGCGCCAGCACCGCGTCGGCCACCAGCCTCCAGAGCAACCTCGAGGCCGAGCTCTCCCGCCAGATAGCCGAGCAGAAGAAGCTGCGCGAGCAGCTGGCCAGCCTGCAGAACCAGCTCCACGCTGAGCGCGCCATCACCCGTCGCAAGATGTACCAGGACTTCCAGGAGGCCCCCGCCGCCCCCGTCGTCGCCGCTGCCCCCGCCGCCGCCGAGCACCCGATGCCGGTGCCGGTCCGTCGCGTGCGCAAGACCAGCGTCGCCAGCATGGGCACCACCTACAGCACCGACACGCTCGTCAACGAGCGCATGCCCCCGATGCCGCGCACCAACATCACCTCGCGCAGCGCCGCCGCACGCTCGGCCTCGCCTCCGCTCTCGCCCAACCAGCACCTTGCCCACGGCCAGAGCCGCGCCATGACCAGCAGCAACATGGTCATGAACGGCGCCGTCTACACCGAGGTGAACCTGCCGGCCATCCCCGCCCAGCGCATCCTCGTGCGTCGCGCCTCGCAGGCCCAGCTTCCGGCCAACGGCCCCGTGCAGCCCAGCGCATCGCCCCGCCCCATGTACCGCCGCAAGATGTCCCTGCCCCTCGTCATCGACACCGCCAACTGCGCGCCCAACATGCAGCAGCGCGTCCGCGTCTCGCCCCGCCAGTCGGTCCGCATGGCCAGCCCCACGTCGCCCAGCGCCACCGGCAAGGCCGTGTACTGCGTGCGAGCCCGCCCCGCTCACCCGGTGGCCGCCCCGATGCCCAGCCTCGTGCCCATCAAGCAGGCCGAGCACGCCAACCCGGCCTTCAGCGCCTACCGCATGCGCAAGGTGACCCGCCGCTCCACCGTCTCGAACGGCCAGCACTCGCCGCGCACCTCCGACGACAGCGACATGGACCTGCGCCGCATCGTCTGCCAGCCGCGCTCGCCCGTGCACGTCCGCCGCGAGGAGCACGCCCAGTGCATGCCCGCCGGCTTCCAGCACGGCCGTCGTCGCCACAGCGTCGCCACCCACCACCAGCCGGCCATGATCGCCGTCCGGCCAGCCATGGCACGTAAGATGTCGGCGGCCGACCTGGCCAGCCAGCAGTGCGACCTGTACATGATGCGTCCGTCGTCGCCGGATACATCCTACGATGAATCCTCCGACTTTGACACGTCGTCGCCGCTAACCACCCCCTCCCTCTCGCAGGACAGCGACGACTCGTTCGGCTACCAGATGCGCCCGCCCCAGCCATCCGCCCAGCGCAAGATGACCGAGCGCACCATGGGCGATGTCCTGGCCAGCCATCACCGCCGTAGCTCCGTCGCTGTCGCCTCCAACATCCACCACTACCACCACCACCAGGAAGAACCAGAAGTCACGAGTGTGCCACTACTTACCTCGCGAGGTGCCCCGTCTCGCGCCCGGTCCAATGCCCAAGCAGTGAAAGCATCCTCCTCCGCCGCCGCCTCCGCCTCCGTCTCCAGGAAGGGTAAGGAGCGAGGCGTATGGTCTCGACCATCAGTCTCGGCTACCTCCGCCCTTGCCTCCTCCTCCTCCGCCGCCGCCGCCTCTCCCTCCTCCTCCGCGACTCCACTTCCCTGCGCCAACTCGCTGTGGCAATCGGCCATCGGTCCCGTCTCCGAGCGCTACACCGCCCGTTCCTCCGCCTCGAAGATCCTCAGGAAGTCTGTGGCCTTCGATGCGTTGTACGCGGCCCGCGCCGAGGCCCCGTGGCTCTTTGTCCCGTCGGCCATCGATGAGGTCGACGATAGCGTCTCGGAAGTGTCGAGCATCTCTGCCGCCGACTCGCCTGTCTACGACAGCACTGTTCGCATGTGCTTCACCGCAGGCATGCCAAACAGCCGATAAGCAGCACACACGCACCATCATTGTACTCGTGCAGCATGCCCGCCATGCTGTATCACTGTTCTGTAGCTGCTACCACCACCACCACTACCACTACCACTACCACTGCCACACTACGCTAACCCGTATGTGTGTGTGCGTATGTGTGCATCTGTGTGCGTATGTGTGTGTGTGACTACTAATGATGATGCTGTGTGACTGGCGATTCTTTCATTGAGAGGAACCCCTCTTGTCGGTTGTTTTGGCTCTCTCGTCCATCTCCATCTCACTCTCCATCTCTCCATCTCGCTTGATCCTTTCTTTCACCTTTTGTTGTTCACTGACGCGCGCGCGCGTGCAACCCTTTTTGGTTGCTTTTCATATCGCTGCTGTCGCTGTCGTCTATTTTGTGCTACAATTTTCGCTTTATTCTTCGCGGGTTGCTTGCTCTCGCTCTCCCGCCCCGCCTCCTCCTTCATCCTTCTCCTCCCGCTCTCTTCATCCAGCTCTTTCCATTCTTCGCTGATGCGGCGTTTTCGCCCTTGCCGCGCGCTTGTATGGCAGCTAAGCACCCCTTAGCCGCCGTTTTGCTTTCACCGTTAATCTGAGATTAACTGCTTTTGCATTCGTTGCCATTATCATGTTGTTCCTTCAATACAACTAACGGAGTCTGCCGTATTTTGATGGCCATACAACCATAATCATCATCACTGTCTTTCGTTCATAGTGTGTGTGTGTGTGTGTGCATAAGTGTGTATCTATCCTGTAGTGCAGATAGCAAGGAAACAGGTACATTTACTACTAATATACGGATGCGCCATCCATGAGTTAGACGGGCGGCTTGATTGCGCGCAATATGTCGGCAATGATCTCCTCGGCGGACTCGTAGCGCGCGCCATCCCGTAGCCGCAACCGATGCGTGAACACCTTCTCCGTGGCGATCATCGCCAGCTCGGGCGTCACGAATCCTCGGCCATAAAGCGTGGCCAGCGCGCTATGCTGACGAGTAAGCATCGTGCTTGCCTGCTTGTCTGCCTGCCTGCCACCCACCGTATGACCGATTCCAGGTCTAGGATCGACCGTGCCGTAATGCCGGCATCCACCGCATGATGATTCCGCGTGGCCGTCACGATATCGCGTATGTAGCGCGAGACCGAAGCACCAATCGGCATATTGGCGTATTGCTCGGTCAGCTCGCGTATTTCCTGACATGGCACGAATGCAAAAGCAGTTAATCTCAGATTAACGGTGAAAGCAAAACGGCG
>KZ989375.1:0-10916 GCA_003614755.1 Syncephalis pseudoplumigaleata | reverse complement strand
TGCGTTGCAGGTAACGTGGCGTGTCCCTGACGCGTACGAGAAAGCGTCGTTGTCCACACGCGCACACACACAAGCACACTGTATTTATAGACACCTAATATGCGTGACAATAATCGGTGTGGTGGTGGTGGTGGTGGTGATAGTCGTGTGGGTTGGGGGTAAAACGATGTTGGTGGACAACCACAGCGACGACGAGGACGACAACGAGGACAACGACCTCGCTCACACTCACAATAGAAAATGAGAGAAGGAGAGAGAGAGAGGAGGGAGGGGAGAATGAGTGGATGAGCGAGTGTGAGTGTGTGTGTGTGCACACGAAAGGAAAAACATAAATCACGTGGGAACCAATGAGAATGGGAAAGGAGCAAATGATAGTTCTTGGCTGTGATAGTTTAAATGAGAGGAAGCAAGGCACATTAGCAAGTGGTCTAGTCATACATAGTGTAATAGGATCATTCGTAGATAATAACAATAGTAATGCAATGCTATGTGTATTAATGTAGTCACTCTATTGACTGATAGTGTGCATTGCACTGTATAATGATCAAGTATACACGCGTGTCCTATGTGCTTGTATGACGGATGATGGTCAAAGAGGAAGCTGGTTACTGCGGCACCATTGCAGCCAGCCAGTCCATCCAGTCCAGTCAATGAGCGCATCGGTGGAGTATTAAGCGGACGTTTGGGAATATTTTTGTTTTTTATTTTTTTTTATCTCCTCTTAACCGCGCAGAGACGGAACTTGCTCTCTACTCGACGCGCCCACTCACTCACTCATACGCACTCATACGCACTCACTCATACACCGCACTGCATACGATACATAGCTGCTTGTTCCTTTGTTCATGTATTGTTGCTTCTAGCGCGGTAGTGTCATATTCATGAGAGGGATTTGACCTGGCTGCGTGCGTACGAGCGTATTCAATACACGAAGAACCATCCAGGTAATCCATATAATGCTTTCCCAGTGGATATACCGCCCCACCGGCCGTGCGTCCCGGGCACTCGTCGCCACCGCGTCGTCTATCCGTGGCCGCCACGGCTACCACCACGCGAGCATCACCACCACCACCGCCAGGCGATATCAGTCGGCGGTGGCCACACCGCTCGCACAGCCTGCACCGTCACCGATGGTGCCCGCACTACCCGCCGACCATGCACCGACCACCACCACCGACACAGCAGCAACAGCAACAGCAGCAGCAGCAGCAGCAATACACCGCACGCCATTCGACGAGCCATTGGTGATCCCATCGAACCAGATATTCTTGGCAAAGAAGATGCCCGATATCGAGGAGCAGATCGCCGTGATGTTGATCTGCCTACGTGGTGGCCACATAGACCGCGCCCACACGATCCTCAAGACCATCACGAAGGGCAAGCCCATACGCCAGTCGCGCTTCTTCGACGTCAACCTGCACAACGCCTTCATCGAGGCGTATGTCATGCAGCAGGGCAGGCCGAATACGCGCCAGGCACTCTACTGGTTCGACGAGATGAAGCAGTCCGGCGCCATACCGAATGTGACGACCTATGCGCTTCTGATCAAGGGCCTGCTAAGGTAGGTGCATATGTGTGTGTGCCCATCCATGGGGCATGCACACGATGCTGACGATGGATATGGCAGGGACAACACGATCAATACGGCCAAGATCCTCATAAAAGAGATGCTCAAGCAAGGCCACGACATCAACGCGCTCATCTCCAATCGCCATCTGTCGGATAGCGACCTCAAGACACTGAATGTAAGTAGACACGAGCGAATGGCACATGCATGCATTACTGATGCTTTATTGTGTGTGTGTCATAGCTATTTCGACATCGTGCACTGAGTAGCCCAAAGTCCGAGATCACCGTGGACATGCTCGACGAGATCAAGCCCACGAACAACCCGGTCGAGTCCATCGATACGCCAACGTCCACGCCGGACAACCTGCCCGAAGCACGATCCACGAATGTAGGTCGACAGACAAGCAGCCGTATCCTGAGCAGCGAGCTTATGCCGCATCCCCTCTTGTGCATGGTGTGTGTGTGTGTGTGTGTGTGTGTGTGTGTAGGTGCTGGGATTGCGCCTATTGAAGCGCTCGCTGCATCCCATTGCCGCCAAGGACCTTGATCGATATGAGCGACAGCTGCGTCTGGAGGAGCAGGCACTCGTGGCATCGCTCGAACGACTGCGCTCCACGAGCGACGACCAGTTCATCGGCATGCGGCTGAGCTCGTCGCCCCTCCGTCGTCTGATGTGGAAGTGGCACCAGGAGTTGACGCCGCTCATCGCGAAGGAGCAGGCACGTGCACATGATGTCATTGGAAGTAGGTCAATGCCGAGCATGAAGCATCATCACCGTAGTAGAAGCTCATAGCCTGCAATGTCCATAGAGCGGAAGGAATCCACCCGCAATGCCTGCGCGCCATTCATTATCCTCCTCGATGCGGAGCGTCTATCGATACTGACGATCCAGCATATGCTACGTCTGCACAGCACGGGCGGCGTCATAGGCGGCATGAAGACCGCGCGGGCCGTGGCCGAAGTGGGACGTGCCATCGAGCAGGAGTACTGCGCGGAACAGCTGCGCGCCAATAACAATAGCTTCCTCGTACGTGTGGATGCAAGCATGTTCCCTTTGGTGGCCATAGCTGATGAGACATTGCTCCCCATTGTAGAAAGCAAAGCGTATGAACCTGCAGGCACTCTACTCGTCCGGCGAGCTGTTCAAGATGCGTGTACGACAGCAACAGGCCAAGATGATGGAGGAGACGCCCAACGAGAACTGGCTGCCCCAATGGCCCGCAGCCGTACGCATCAAGGTGCGTGCCATTCGATGTGTATATGCATGCATGCATGCATGTGATGATCTAACACCCGGCCTGTACAGCTCGGCTCGTTGCTCTCGTCGTTGCTCATGAGTGTCGCCAAGATCACCGTGGAGCAGAAGGATCCAACGACCAATAAGATAACGCAAGTAGCATGCATGCATACATGCATGCACGTCATTCTTTATTGCTGACGCATGCATTGCTTCTCTCTTTCTGTGTCTCTATGCATATAGTCAAATTGAGGCCGACGCCTTCTTCCACACCTACATCTTCGCGCAAGGCCATCGCACCGGTGCCATTCGCATGCACAACAAGCTATCCGAGCTATTCTCGCGCGATTCGATCAAGGAAGCACTGGATCCGCGTATGTTGCCTATGCTCGTCCTGCCACGACCATGGATCCGCTTCGATAGTGGCGGCTACTTGTCGAAACAAAGTAAGACCATCCATGTGCATCGATGGACATATCACTCACCGACTGGCCATACAATGATGATGCTGTTGTTGTTGTTCATTAGGCGTGTGCATGCGTATCAAGGACTCGCCCGAGCAGTATCGCTACCTCAAGGAAGCATCGAACCAGGAGCGCATCGGTCACGTGCTCAATGGACTCGACGTGCTCGGCAGCACACAATGGACGATCAACGAGAAGCTACTCAATGTCGCCCTCTATGCATGGAATTCAGGTGAGGCACGGTGATGGCGCGTATTATCGTGGCTATGGCTGATCATCCCGTCGATGGGTGTAGGCAACGAGTATCCATGCATACCATCGTTGATGGAGTCGCTCAACCTGCCGCCCAAGCCCGAGAACAAGCCCGAGAACTACGAGGAGCTGCGCAAATGGCACACCACCGTGAAGAAGCTCGAGACGGACTTCCGCAACCATCACTCGCAGCGATGCGATGTCAACTATAAGATCGAGATTGCCCGCGCGGTAAGTAGGCGTGGCGGTCTAGTTCGATCTACTGACCGCGATGCGCCCATTGCCGCCACCGCCGCTGCTGCCGCCTTGCTAGTTTGTCGGCGAGACCATCTACTTCCCGCATAACCTCGACTTTAGAGGCCGTGCCTATCCGATCCCGCCCCTCTTCAACCATCTCGGCAACGACATCTGCCGTGGTCTGCTGCTCTTTGCCGAGGGCAAGCCACTCGGGGAACGCGGCATGCAATGGCTCAAGATCCAGCTGGCCAGCTTGTACGGCTATGATAAGTAAGTGTGGATGGATGGATGGCATGCGTATACCATCAGCATACTCATCGAGCATAGACATTCGTTCACGGAGCGTATTGCATTCGTCGACGAGCATCTGGAGGACATCTTCGACTCGGCCGACAATCCCATTCATGTAGGTGGCATGCCATTGCTGCATTGCTACCACTTTGCTTATGCACCTCGCATTGTGCCTGTAGGGACGACAATGGTGGCTCAAGGCGGAGGATGCCTGGCAGACGTTGGCGGCCTGCATCGAGCTCACCGATGCACTGCGATCGCCCGATCCATTGCAGTTCAAGAGCCGTATTCCCATTCATCAGGTAAGGTGGATGGCTGCTATTCCTACTAGCAGCGCATGTGCTGACCATTGTCGCTATGCATTGCATGTAGGATGGCACCTGTAATGGTTTGCAGCATTATGCCGCGCTCGGTGGTGATGTGCAGGGTGCCACCCAGGTGAATCTACTGCCATCGGATTTCCCTCAGGATGTGTACACGGGCGTATGCAACCTCGTCAATAAGGCCATTGACGAGCAGGCGGCCAATGGCGTCGAGGAAGCACAGGCACTCCAAGGCAAAGTGAACCGAAAGGTAATGAGCAATAGGGATGCATGCTATGATGGCTGTGCCCACTAAGCCATATCTATATATATATATATATATGCATATGGCCATCATCATTATATAGATTGTCAAGCAAACGGTCATGACCAATGTCTACGGTGTGACGTTTGTCGGGGCACGCGACCAGATTGCCAACCGACTGAAGGAGCTCGACAATCTGCCCGATGAGCACATCTGGCGCTACTCCACCTATCTCACCCACCAGGTGTTCAACTCGCTTGGCGAGATGTTCGAGGGAGCACGGGCGCTACAGGACTGGCTAAGCGAGTCGGCACGGCGCATTGCCAAGAGCGTGCCGGGCGAGGTACTCGAGGCCAAGAATAGCAGCACCGCCGAGCGCAAACGAGCCAGCAAGAAGGCCGATGATAAGAGTGGCAGCAGTGGCACAGATAAACCAGCCAAGCGCAGTAGTAGCAGTAGCAATAAGCGACGCCAACAGCTTATGACCAATGTTATATGGACAACACCACTGGGTCTGCCTATTGTGCAGCCATATCGTAAGAGCAGTCGCAAACTGGTATGTATTAGTATCTGCTTCTTCTTTCTCTCTCTCTCATTACTAATCATCGATTTGTAGGTACGCACTGTCCTCCAGTCGATCACTGTGTGCGATCCCAACTTGGAGATGCCCGTCAATGCACAGAAGCAGCGCACGGCCTTCCCGCCCAACTTTGTCCACTCGCTCGATGCGACCCATATGCTCATGTCGGCCATCGCATGCCAGCGACACGGCCTCACCTTTGCCGCCGTGCACGATAGCTACTGGACACATGCATGCGACATTGACACGATGAGCGCGGTGTTGCGCGATCAATTCATTACCCTCCACAGCCAGCCACTCATGGAGAATCTGCGCAACGAGTTTATCGAACGCTATGCCGGCTACAAGATGCCCGCGAGTGTCCTGGGCAAGCCAGCGAGTCCAGCATCGACAGAGGCAGAAGTAGTAGCAGCAGCAGCAGCAGCATCGACGACGACGATGACGACAGCGACCGTCGTGGATCCAATGGCGCCGGCCGATGAACATCCAGATGACGATGAGGAGGAGGATATCGCCACCGAGGCTGCCTCCTCGTTGACGAGCACCGATGCCAGTGATACGACGACGACGACGACCGCGGTCAAATCGACGACGACGACGCCCAGATTAAGTGCCTCTGCCTGGGTCGATATCGAATTCCCGCCTCTACCACCGCGCGGTCAATTCGACGTCAAGTCCGTCAGTAAAAGCAACTACTTTTTCCATTAGAAACACAACGCGATAGCAAACGACGATCCCGCCCTCATGGCTCGTGGGGCATGATCGATCCTATATAGGCTAGCACGATGACGGCAATATAGGTTTGTGTAAGATAGAAATAACCAACCAACCAACCAATGAATAAAGCATCCATTTATTGCTATTTGCTAAGATAAACGGCATCTTTCATAGAGTAGAGCAGTGGAATATAATGTACTATGCCTAACCAAAATACAAGCGTATCACTTGGGTCATCGCCCGTCGACATACACAACAATGATCGTTTAGGGTGAGCGCGCAATGCTCGCACGTCACCGCATGTCCACAGGGAATGATCACGTGCGAGATGGGCTGTTCATAGCATATACGACAACGCCACTCGGTGGGTATCGAGATTTGCGAGGCAGCATCGTCGAGTGCACCGGCATTCGTCGCGGCCAAGGTCGATAGGCCAGCATTGTCACCACCACCACCACCACCACCACCACCACCATCTTCGCCCACTGCTGCCGATCCATCGAGCGATGCATGTTGATTGCCTGGATCGACGGCTAAGCGCGACTTCTCGTTACGCGTCGCCATCTGCACGAGTTCCGCCCTCTCGCCCTCGAGCTCCTCAATGACACGGCGTAGGTAGAGATTCTCGTTGAGGAAGCGTCGATTCGTACGCTTCAACTCGAGCAACTCTTCCTGTAATCGACGGAATGCATCACGCTGTGCATCAATACGTGCCGGCAACGCTATATCCTCGGTCGATGGTGGCTGTGTTAATGATGACGGTGCTGCTGGTGCTGCTGCTGGTGGTGCTGGTGGTGGGCTCGTTGTTTCGGGTGGATCGGGCAGTGGTGGTGGTAGAGGCGCTCGACCACGGGGCACAGTGCGTGCATAGGAGGCACTACTGCTATTGCCAGTAGTAGTAGTAGCCATCGTCGCATTATTGCCACCACCACTGCCGCCGCCGCCGCTAGTTGTCGTGCCATGGGGTGGGTCGTGGTGCTGCGATGACCAGCGTGTCGATGGTGTATGTCGTCGTGTTTCCTCTTCGGTGGATGAATAACCATGCTGTTGCTGCTGCTGGTAGTAAGACTGTGATGTGGACGTGGATGGTCCAGCATACGAGGCGGGCTCCTCTCGAGGTGAATGATAAGGTGTCGAGGAAGGACGGCTCTGACGCGACTCGGCATGACAATGACAATGACTACACGTGCCACCACCGCCACCGCCACTGCCACCGCCACTGTTATTGTTCACGGTGCCATTGTAGTGATGCGTGCTCGTGGGACGTGGCTCGGGCTCGGGCTCCACCGGATCGATAGGCGGCGGTAGGATGACATTGACGCGTCCATAGCTCGAGCTGCTCGACGATGGATGATGGCCGCCACGTGCTCGTACGGGTGGTGGTGATGTCGCCGTGCCATGCGCGACACGACTATCCACCGCGGTGGTGGTGACGGGCGGTGATGTCGCATCGAATGACGACGTCGATGGTGCACCCGGCTGGCCATGCACACCGAAGCTACGTGTTCGCCGGCGTGCTTGCTGACTATAGCTCGTATGTGTCGTGCGTGGTGCATAGGCGGTGGCAGCCGTGGTGGTGGCAGCGGGTGTATATCGATCCGGACGATGTTCGGTGGGCGATGCGGGCATTGCTGGCCCGTCTGCCACGCGTTCTCGACTGGCCGAACGTGATCGGCTCGTCTGCACGGCGATTGATACGAGGGCAGGAGGTGCACGTGATTCCTGACGTGCACTATACTCGTTGGAGGATGCGGCCGCTGCATCGTCGTCTCTCTCCGGGTATCGATGGCGCGCTGCTTTTTTCTTCTTCTTCAACTGTCGCTTGCGCAGATCATGGGCCGTGGCCATCGACTCGCCTGCGTCATTGTTGCTGTTGCTGTTATTGCTGTTGTCCATCGCATGGTTCGCTGTCGACGGTGACGAGGATGATGTCGTCTGCGTGGAGGAACTAGTCGTCGATGCCATCGCTTGCTGCTCATGCTGCTGATGGCTACCACGCTCGTTGCGTATGGATGGAGGCGGGCCAGTGCTCGACACCCACACGGGACCATCTTCGTCGTCATGCCTAGCTGCCGCCGATGTCTCACCGGTCGATGGAGCTGCGGTGGATGCGTGGACAGCACCACTGCTACTGGAGGATGCCGCGCCCGCATTGGGATCTGGTGGCTCGGCCTGTATGCCTGGCACTTCAGTATTATCCTACATACATAAATGCATTAGTATCCATTCAATGGCTCAATGCCAATCGCATAGCCCCATGTCACCTACATGTCGCACGGATGATCGTCGCTGATTGAGGATCTGATCATCGTTGAGGTTGCACTCCTTCGGTCCGATCGGATGGCGCGGATGCTCGGGCTGCTCGAACGGCACGTGCTCGGCCCACAGCATCCAGGCACATCGGTTGGGCTGGCCCTCCTTGGCATGGCTGCAGATGAAGCGATAGCGGCGTCCGCTCGGCGTGCCCGGTTGCTCGCGGTCCTCGGCCACGGGATCGCCGCAGTAACATCGCGGCAGCTGCATAAACTGGCGCGGTCCCTGGTTGCCCGAGCGGAAGGCGATCCAGTAGGTCGTGTTGAACCATGGACACATCATGAGCTCGGGATTCTCGTACGTGGGGTGCGGGTAGATCTCGCTCGGACGGACGGGCGGTGGCTCGCCCGAACTGCTGCCGATGCTATTGGGATTCTTGATATAGTTCCCGTAGTCGAACCAGGCGCGCTCCTGGTCTAGAATCTCGCGCCAGGCATCCTCGTGCACGTGGAAGCAGCAAATGGGCGCATCGATCGTGCGCTCCCAGTGCTGCTTGAGGGCATTGCGCATCGAGCGCCAGTGCAGGGCGGGCAGGGGCGGCGACCGTCGATCGGGATGCGACTGCCAGTTGGCCTCGAGCTTCGGCAGTGAGTGGCGCGTCTTTAGCTCGGGTATGACACATGCTGGTTCAGCGCCCGTGGCATCGAGCAGCCGCTGTGCCGTCTCCTCCTCGCGTACACGTCGGCTGGCCTGGAGGCCTTTGTGTAGTTTGGCGGTGCCGCCGCTCGTGCCCGGTGCGGTGCCGGCGAGCGAGTCGATGCTCATGTAGTGGCAGTCGTAGACGCCGCCAATATCCGGCGACTCTGTGCGGGTGGCGGGCAGGCCACAGAAACAGAGCACCTGCTCCGATTTGAGCATAAGCACGTCCGGACGCCCTCTCCGCTTGGAGCGAGTGCCGTCATGGCCGTAGGGTTTGGCGAACAACGGCCGTTGCGCGGGGCGTTTTCCGTTAGACGCGCGTTGCTTATCGTGATAGGGGCGGCGTGAATTCGACGGGTGTTCAGCGTAGCTTTGATGCGGTTGCATGACGGAAGAGAATAAACAGAAGAAGGCGACGACGACGAAGAAGAAACAGACTAATTGGAACAAGGACAGACGAACACGTAATAGAGAGAGAGAAAGAGTGAGAGTGAGAGAGAGAGAGTGAGGATCTGCTACAGCAACCAGGGAGCATCAGAGTTTGACGTAGAGAAAGAGTGCGTGGTGAGCGAAGGAGCGTGCATAAGTGAGCGTGAGGTGACAAAGAAATGTTCACAATGTGTGTGTGTGTGTGTGTGTGTGTGCATGGTGCCAATCCACCATAGTAACAATAGAAGCTATGTGGTAGAATTAGCCGTACAAAGAGTCATTCTTCTGCCATTCCTTCCTTTATCCTGCCAATCATGGATCATGGACCATCCTCCTTCCATTGCCATGTGTGACGTCGTTCGTCGCATGCTTCATGACAAAGAGTGTGCAGTGCAAGTGGAACAACAGGTTGCGCTATGGTTATGGCAACACATGATAATTAAAACAAGTAGCAAGATAATAGCAGATGCTGCTTACCTAGCATGTCCATGCGCCATTGCCCAATGCTGCAGTGATGTGGTGATGCGCGGGCTATAGGTATATCCATCGGCCGGATCATCGATCTATCCGTCTGTCCATTCGTCGATACTGTAATGCTTGGCCATGCTGCCATCGCCATTTGCAGTCGGTCTATTCTTGCATTGGTCGTATGCAGATGCACAGCTAGCCGTCCATGCCAAGAAGTGCGCAGGAATGGCAATGGATGCGTGTACCTGCTACATCGCCGCTTCGAAAGAAACACATTCCGATGTAGGGAGCGACACAGCATATGGCTCCGATGCCTCGTTATCCATGTGGCGATGCATATCCGCCAGTTGCTTATGGCTTTGCTATGTCCATTCCTATGCTCGTCTGCGCCAATTGCGGCGGCAATCCACGGTGGAGTTGGCACACATAGACCGGTGCAGAGCGGAGTCGGTGTTTTATTAGGCTGCTTAATGTGGAATGTTGCCTGCCAAATAAGGAGCAGAGGATTATTGCCATTAGTCATTCCAATTAGGATGGCGCGGACATGATTGTCGGCCAGCAATGGATGTGCTCCGTCGCTCCCGCTCCAGACGAAACGAGCATATAAACAGCGACAGCGGATGTCGCTGCATGTCCTGGCCACGTCCACGCAACATACGACGCACGGTACTGCTCCTACTTACTCTGATCTATATACGCTCTGTCTAACGCCATCAACGTCCCGTACGCCACACACACATACACACATCGAGAAGCACCTTTTGCACAGCAACGACCACTAGATAATTGCGCCTTCTCATTGCGACATTGTTGAACCAAAACCATCCGTCGGACAATCGACGCACCGCTTCCATATTCACACATTTATTGCGTGCGGGTCTCTGTCCTCGCCAAGAACGCCGCCGCCTCCTCTACCGTCGACTACTTATACCGCCCGTCCACTTGCTCGCCCGCCCACTCCAGTCACATACACATACTCTCTCGCACTCTCTCGCACTCTCTCGCACTTCTTCACTAGCCTTGCCTTCTTCCCCTTCTACCTACATACCTACCTACATACCTATCCCATTGATACATTGCGCCCTGGTGGCCACATTCCTCAGCTACACATCCATCACTATAGCACACTACATCATCTTACGTATATCACGA
>KZ989374.1:0-10925 GCA_003614755.1 Syncephalis pseudoplumigaleata | reverse complement strand
GGACTGCTGCTTCGTTTGCAAGCGGCGATGACGCGCCAGCTCCTTGACAAAATCGCCCGCGTCCTCGTCGTCGCTGTTGCTAGGCGTGAGATCGTCGTTGTCGTCGTCGTCGTCCGTCTCCCGACCGCTATGGTCGACGGCAGCTAGCGATACTTCTTGCTCATCTTCTTCGGGCGCTGCATTGTGGAAAGGCGGCGACATGCTGCCGTCGTCTCCAGGCTGGAACTAAACAGGTACGGTGCTGGACAAAGGCAAGCGGAAAGGGAGCGAGCAACGAAGGCTGTAATGGACACGTGTCGCCAAAGGCAATACTAATGAATGTATTAGTACACTAACATCAGCCTTAACAGATACATCCGGGTTTCCACCCAGTAGTAATAACGACGCGTGGTAATCATAAGCAAGGACGTGTGCGCGCACAGTGCCGCAGCATAGTAATAAGAGAAGTAGTAGAAGACCATTCAACAGTAAAAAGTAATAATAGTGTTTATCATTTAGCGTAAGCATATAAAGCATGGATACTATAACAGATAGACGATAGCAATAAAAGTGGTAGTAATAGTGATAGTAGAAGTAGTGATAGCAGCAACAGCACGTTCATGCTATCGTATTCAATCAAGGGCGCATTAGTGTAGTCCACGCGCAATGAGCGGATGTCCGCGGCATGAGCACTTACAGAAGCCGGATATTAAGCTTGTCGTCTTGGCGGCCCGATGCAGCCGCGGTGTAGTGCTCGCCTTGTTGCGCGGCGACAGCATCGACGGCGTCACCAGAAGGGATAGGCGTCGCCGCGGGGCTGGTGGCTTCGCCGGCTCCTCGGGAATGGTCGGCTCCTCGTAGTCGCGAGCCAGCACATTGACCAGCTGCTCTTTCTCCATGATGCGCGAGAGTATCTTGTTGATGTACAAGGTGAGCGCCTTAATCTCATCCTTGAGCGCCTTCACCTCGCCCTTCAGCTTGCCATTCTCGTTGATCAAGCCTGCGAGTCCAGCAGTTAATCGGTGATGAACACATGATGCTTTCTCTCTCTCTCTATTGGTCACTTACTATGTTCCAGCGAATCCAGCAGGCCAGGCGCCGATCCGCGACGAGGCGAGCCCGGTGGAGACATGGCGCGCGTAAGTTCGGCGGCCAGGTCGATGCCGAGTCCGGTAGCGGAGGGACGATCATGCTGCGAGCTCTAGATGGGCGCGTATGCACCATGCAGCGTGCCGGCGTGTTAGCGGCATGCTTTGCCCTTTGTGCGCGACTATGCTGCAGCCCACGCACCTCGGAAGCAGAGCGCAGCATGAAATCGCCATTCATGGTTCGCTCCTGCAGCAGTATTTGGTATGACTCGTTGTCCTCCTGCAGCGCCTGATTGAGCTCCTTCAGCTCTTTGTTCTCTGCGCGCAGAATGGCAGTGCGCATGGCTTGCGAGTTATACTGCTCGGAAAGCTCCGCCGCGCTGCCTTGATCCTGAATGAATGAATAAGCAAATAGGGAGGGGCCATCAGTCCTGTTTGGTGCATTGCCTCGTATGCCGACCATTATTACCTGCTCGATACGGTCGCGCAACTCCGTAATAAGCTTCTCCTGATCGCGAATGGTCTTGCGCGCCGCCACTAGCTCGCGCTGCTGGGCATGGGCCTGCGGTGATGCGGCGGCATGCTCGTGGATAACCTGCCGCGTGTCTAGTCGAGACAGCCGGCGGAAGTAGAGACTCATCAGCACGGGTGCATGCGCGCGCACATATTGATCGCCCAGCTTACGCGCTTGTTCCTCTTGCCGCGTCTCCAAAGCTCGGTGCAGTTGGCGTTGCAGCGTTTGCAGCTGCTCTTGGTGGGCGGCCTCCTTTTCCGCCCAGGCAGCGCGCTCCTTTTCTATCATCTTCACCTGCCAGCAAGGGCCGGTTAGCGGCGCGCATGCTTCAATCGCTGATACTCACCTCTTTCTGCTGTGCCTTTTCCGCTTCTCGCTGACGCCGAGCCGCTGCTTGCACCTCCTGCTGAAGTGCGTCGTTGTCCTGCTGGCACGCGTAGAGCTGCGCTTCCAGACGTTCTCGCTCGGCCTGAACCTCGTCGAGGTTCTGCTGGAGGCTGGCGATATGCTAGCGAGTTGCACACACACACACACACACACACACACACACACACACATATGAGCTATTGTGCGCGATAGCAGCGCATAGTGGGGTGCCCACCTTCTGGTCACGGCCACTGTCGCTCGTGAGCTTAGCGAGCTGTTCTCTTAGATTCTCGTTTTGCAGCTGAAACTACAGAGCGAGCACGTGGTGTCAGCCATGTAAACTGGTTTCCCGTGGCCCTATGCAACTCACGCGGTCGTTCTCTAGCTGGGCCTGCTCCAGCTTCTTTGTCAGGCGTATGAGCGCCGTATCGGCCACTGCAGCAGCAGCAGCAGCAGCAGCAGAAGCAGCAGAAGCAGCATCGATGGTTGGATGCGATTCCATTGCTAGTGCGCCGATAGTTAAAAGACAGAAAAGAAAAACAATGTGCGTAGAGCGGTAAAAGGGTCTCGACAACGCATTAAAGGCGTGGCGAGTGAGCAAATGGGCAGAATGCAGTCGTGCTCGGATTCCAAATTAAGGCAATATAGAATGGGACATATGTAGCTAAAGTGACACGGAATGGCGTAAGTAATGTAGGTGTCGTGACTGAGCAAATGACAATATAGACGTGGATGTGTATAGATGCGTATAGCGGATTAAGAGGGCTGCCGTGGTGGCATATCAGGGCGCACCTTGACGACTAGCTTAAGGCTCGCTTGGCAGAAGAGGTGTTGATGTAGGGGGAAGCACAGCCAGCGTGTGCACTACTTTTGCGTTAGGGCAGCGAGGGAAGACGACTGCAGCAACGATGCACGACAGCCTAGTCGTTAACAAAGACACGGAACGACCGGAGGATGTACAAGGCTTGGAAGGGAGTGGGCAGTGGGCGTAAAGAAGTAAAAGTAAGCTGTCGAGGCCGAGAAGGCAGGCATGATGGCGTGCAAATGTAGAAACCAGTTGCTGCAGGCTAACGCCACTCCCCTCCCCTCCCTCCGAGCATCAAAGGCGGTCCGCATCCTTCAGTTGCCCGGATAATTGGCCGCACGTGCCGCAATGGTCTGTATAGTCTGGCGAACCATGCTAAGACAATGTAGCGCAAATAAAGCCATCAATGATTATATGTTCATTATTTAGTCATGTAGAAGCATGATGGGCATGGTTGCTGCCGTGCATCATCCATGCCCAAGAACGCAATAGATTGTCCGCTGGCTTCTCTATGGATGGGATTGTCATGCTTCTGCTCGCTGCAAAACAACTATCGTACGGTAGCATGTCTCAATAGCCGTAGGATGTCCAGTATACAGTGTTCGCTAATCTCCTGTTACGCATGGAATGGCGCGCAGACCAGTGCCGCTATTGATATCAGTAAACAAATCGTTTATCAAAGCTAATACTCCTCAACACCAAATAACCAGCACAACAATGACCATTAATATATACGTGTGTGTGTGTGCCATTTCTCGGCTTCAGCCTGCTGGCTATGAGTGCCAGTTAGCTAGCGTGTGCTGTGCAGCGATTGAGAAGCATCTCAAACTCATTGACAAATGGCAAGATGGCATCGGCCTGCCATTGCTGCGCGGTAGCCACGGGCGCGGACGCGGAAGGCACGGCCAGCGCCGCCACATGCTCGAATAGCCAGATTAGCCGCTGTTCCGCGGTCGTCTGGCTCAGCGGGGCACCGGCCATTTGCGGCGATCCCGGCAGCGAGAAGGAGGCGAGCGAAGAGAGTGATTCGGTCGGCGACGAAGGCATCTTGTTGTCGTCGCCGTCGTCTTTGACAGGAGGAGTCGAATACTTGTCTTGCAATTGGGCGGCAGACACGGTGACGACGCCAAGAGGAGCCTCGGCCGTCGTTGCGTCGCTGATCTTATCCTGCTCGCTCGTTGGCGCGCCGGTATCTGTGCTGGCGCTGGCCAGAAGCCGGCGCAACTCGTCCAAATCGACCCGGCACGCACTGGTCTCGTCCGGCCCGACGAGCGACGCATAGCGCAGCAAAAGCTGGTGCCGCGCGAGCAACGACAGCGCCAGCGGCTCTTTGCCTGCCAAGCACGTGAGAAGCGTGTCGAGCTCGCGCGCCGTCACCACGCCGTCGTGCAGCGTGATAATGCCGTGGACGAGGCGGGCCAGTGCTCGCGCCGCGGCAGTCGGCACCATGGAGAAGGCCGAGAAGAGCCGCGAGAGAAAGTTGAAGCAGAAGGCGGAGTGTCCGAGCAGGAAGCGCGACGACATGGCCGGCAGCTGGAGGATCTGCGTGAAGATGCGCTGTTGCTGCAGCTGCAACACCTCGATCCACTCGAGAACGGATGCGGGCGAGCCGGCATCGTCCGCGGCCGACCCATCATGCGATTTGCTATGCGCGGCCTGTTTTTCCTCCTCCTCGCCGCCGGACGGCCTCTCCTCGTCCAGCTCTGCCTGCATGGACGCAACTGCCTCGTGCAGCCGATCGTACATGTCGAGCGCGAGATGCAGATAATTGACGCAGATGCCGCTCTGCACATCCTGATGCTCGGCATAGCGACGACGGCCGGCTATCCCATAGCATACGCGATAGAGAAAGCACAGCGCCTCGGTTTCCTCGAGGAGCGCTCGGGCCCGCCAGGCCGCCGGCCGAGACGAACGACTATTCGCTGGACGCGACGCGACGGAGCCATTCCTCGCGGGCGCACCACCAAGACGTATGGTGCGGAACCAGTGGGCGAACTGGCGCGGCACACCGAGCCCGTAGAACGCCGTCTCCCAAGCATCGAGCGACAGGAGCGGGAAGCCCGTGGCGGTGGTGACGGCGGTAGAAGCCAGTCCCGGATTGAGCCCGTCACGGAGGGCAAACACGCGCTGGTAGGGGTGCGCCTTCTCCAGCGCCTCGTCGACGACCGCCCGCCAGCGCCGGGAGACAGCACGGCAGCGGGCGAGACTGTGCACAGGCAGGAGAGCGTAGATATGATAAATGCGCAATTCCAGCGGCAGACACTCGAACCGCGGCCGCTCGAGATGCTCGAGATGACTAATGGGCGGGCGGTCCATAGCAGGAATACACACGCTCGGAAGGAAGCGGTAGAGACAGAAAAGTAGCAAGAGAGCGAGAGAGAGCAAGAGAATACGTAAGCTTGTCTGTAACAACGGCGACAGCGACGAGATTAGTCAGGTTAGCCAAGTTGGTGAAGAACCGGCCAGCCAACCAACCAGCCAGCCAGCCACAGTCTCACATTCGACAAACCAATGACTCAGTCAATGAGCACTATCCGTCTTGCCGGCAACGTCAGTAGAAGTACACATATCGCCGCTTAGCCTGCTGCTTTATGTCTTGTTCGCTTTGTAATGCAAATGGTCATGCACCTATGCTATTAGTAGTATCTGTGCAATAGAAGGCGCTATCGATTGACACAGCCATTAGAAGCCATGCTGCCTATAGACTGGTCACTATTATCATTAAAGCAGCTTCCTCTATTCAGACACGCCATGCTTTATTTACTTCAAAATGAACACACATATCTTGCTCTTACTCACTAGATATGAGCATGTGGCCACATACACATAATGCTAGAAAGCAAGATAAAGCGAAAGAGCATTGGCGCTGTCCACGCCTAGACGTCAAACTGCAGCGCAATCGGGCCTGTCACCGAGCGAGCCAACACGAGCTGACCATTGTCGGCATCTTCCTTGTCGCCAACGTAGCCCTGCTTGCTATGGCGCGTGTCGGTGACCAGATGCACGTGTGGGCCCTTGACTGCCAACGCTCCCACCACGGAGCCCATCCTGAACGCGCCCTTGAAGTGCGCCTAGTTGTTGCGGCAGATACAGACACGTAGATGAGCAACACAGCGCCACCACCCTATTTCTTCCCCGTACTCACCACGTAGAGAGCAACCTGTCCGCTCACAGTGCTGGCGTAGATGGTGGCGGCAGTGCCTTCCTCCTCATCGCGCTCCTCGTCAACGTGCCAGATCCTGCTGATGGTATTGGGCGCGTCGGGACTCCTGTCCGAAGAATCATGATGGGGATGATGGTTGATGTGGCCGCGGATCGGGCTGCTCACGCTCTTCACGCGCGCCGTGTCCGACACATTGGCATAAAGCTGGACCTCGCCCCGCACCGAGCCCACGTAGAGCTGCGCGGCGCACACGCCCACCACCGTGTTGGCGCCGGCCACCGTGCCCGCCTTCACCAGGCCGTCGGCGGCATCGACCCCGTGCACCACGGCCTCGCCCCACGTCGTGCCGACCTCGAGCGCCTGGCGGGCGGCCACGCGTGTCACATGGACCAGGCCCGAGACGCTGCCCACCTTGATGGCCTCCGCCTGGCTGCGGTAGAGGATGGCCGCGCCGTGGACCGTGCCCAGCTCGATGTGCGTGGCGGCGTTGATCTCGCCCGCGTGCACTCGGCCAAAGACGGCGCCCGCCCTGAACTGGCCTAGCTGCACGTGCTTAAGGGACGGGACATGGATGGCGCCCTTGCGAATGCCTAGTCCGAGGGCATCGAGCGACGACAGCGAGGCAGGCAGGCGCACATGAAGCTTCACCACGACCTTGACATGCTTGGGCAGCTTGGGATGCTTGGGATGATGCGGCGGCGGCGGCGGATGCGGATGTCCTGGATGATGAGGAGGTGGTGGCGGATGCGGATGCTTGGGATGATCGTGGTCGTCGTCGTCATCATCATCGAGCATCTGATCCGACGGAGGAGGATGGGCATTCTCCAGGCGCCATGTGTAACGGCCGTGCTCCTCGTCCTTTTCTTCAACAACTCGCAGATGCTTCTGGGAGTATTTCTTGGCGACAAAGGCCTTGAAGTCGACGATAATCTTGTCCTTGTGGTCGTCATCGCCACCATCATCGCCACCATCATCATCGCCGCCGTCATCGCCGCCGTCATCGTCGTCATCGTCGCCTTCCAATGCCTCCGTCATCCATTCAGGCATCGCTGGATGGACAGGCTCCCCATCCTCCGACGGCTCGTCCTCCTTGGGCGCATCGTGCGTCACGCTTAGCCAGGACCACGACTTGCACGCCTTGACGCCAAAGTCCAGCTCGTGCCACTGCTCTGGATCGATGTAGAATCGGCCGTTGCCTTCATAGGGCACCCAGTGCTTCTTGTGGTGCTTCTTCTTATGGTGCTTCTTGTGCTTCTCCACTTGAAACACAGGCGGGATCGTCGTGTCCGTGCCGTTGACGCTCGCCAACGTGCCTTCACCAAGCCAGTCCGCGCCGGTCGTGTCGGCCACGGCATCGCAGTGGCCCTGCTGCTGCTGCAGGCTGCTCAGCCATTGATCCAGCTGGCCATACGGGAGCTGCACGAGGCCCTGCTCGCCGTCGAGCGATGCCTGGCAGCCTGCCATGTGCGGGTATGGCTGGCGCATCCGGTGGAAGAAGGCCA
Source organism: Syncephalis pseudoplumigaleata (assembly GCA_003614755.1). Lineage (NCBI taxonomy): Eukaryota > Fungi > Zoopagomycota > Zoopagomycetes > Zoopagales > Piptocephalidaceae > Syncephalis > Syncephalis pseudoplumigaleata. The sequence continues at coordinate 3,508 of KZ989374.1, read as the reverse complement.
GCGGCGTAAGGAGAACCGCCGCCGCCGCCATACCGAGCAGGACTTGCTTGTAGCGGGCATTACGCTGTCTGCGCAGCTTTCTCTGCGCGTCGGCAATGTCCTCCCTCCAGCTTGGACGGCCGTGGTCGAGCATCTTCTCCTCGGCGCCCTCCTGCTGCGCGATGCTCTGGTATTGGTAGGCACTATCGTCTATTACCATGCAAGGGATGTTAATAAAGCGCACCCGCAACGGCCATTCTTACTGCTTACGGGTGCCGCCCCCTACACCGGGAGGGATGTTATCCGCCATTTGGTGCTGCTAATGCGACGGCAAGCGACGTATGTGAAATGTGATGTGTGTGTATTTACTAGACAACGATGGAAGATGTTGTGGACAGGTGTGCAGCAGATAATCAACAGCCAACGCTAATAGACAGCAGTAACAGCAGCGCTGAAGGATAGTCGATGGTGCACAGGTGAAAGTAGAAGAACGAAAGCTATCGTGCTGGTAGCTGTCAGAGTGCTAAGGAAGGACGAGCAGGAATGGAGCCGAAACTGGTCGTGACGCAGTGTTGCGGTGGGCTTTTATGGTGGCAACACCGGCAGCTGCAGCTGCAGCGACAGTGGCAATCGCAATGTCTCAGTCAGCGTCCACAATGTTCAATGCAGCTGAAACCATTTGTTGTTTTGACGCCGTGCTGATGGTGACACCGTTCTATTCATTCGCGCCTGTGTACGTGCGTGCGTGCGTGCGTGCCTGTGCGACTGACATGGAACCACGACATGAAGCATCGTTTCTAGTATAAGGAGGAATGTCCATGATTGGTTGCAGTCAAAAACCAACATGAAGCGATGGGATCAATGCTTCGTCCAATGGCGATAGTTGAGCGGTTCTACGGTTCATTACTTAGCTGGCACATCGATCGTCATCATCGCCTTAGACAGCCGACCGATCAAGTCAATGTCATCGGCCTTACTGCTGTTTGCTATCCGCCGCTGTCATCTCTTCCTACGAGGATTCTTGGCGTGCCATTGACTCGCAGCACACAGCGGCACCATCAATACTGCGCCCCATCGGCTGTTTATATCCACTTGCATGTGCAGATGACAGCAGCATGACTGTCGGTTGGGGAAGGGACAATGGCCCAATAGCATTGTGCTTCTGCTTCTGCCGGTGTTGATGCTGATGTCGACACAGGCCTCATGCAAGGTAAGCCGGTTTCCCTGTATGACCGAGAATGCACTCAGTAAATCTCTCTCTCTCCGCATCGGCCAGCTAGTTGCCATGATGATTTGGACTGGCTACTTCCAGATCGGATTGCCAATGCCATCATGCAGCTTCGCTTCCTCTCGTGCTCCCCTGTTCAATGTAACAACAGCAGGGACAATAGCAGCACTATTGGATATAGGACCACGTTTACTGCTGTCGCTATTAGGCTATGGTTCTTTCCTTTTCCGCTTCTTTCTCTCTTTCCTCCTCCTCCTTCTTGCCCTCTCCTCCTCCTCCTTCCTCCTTCCTCCTTCGCGCGCGCTCTCCTGTTTCCGCCGTCTTTCTGTGTCTTCGATACGCCACGACATGCTCCTCCTCCCTGCATTGATGACCTTATTTTAACGTGCCTTGCTGCCTCTGGATTCATACGCCACACATCCGCGCTACTTCACGCGCGCGCGCACATATCCTTGTCTTCTCGCCATCCATATCCAACTATCAGTATTGAATCCTTCCTGTTACTAATATAATCCCGCTGTTGTTTATTTGTTTATTTGTTTACATTGTGGCATCATGGATCACATCCTTGATCATCTGCATAGCCATACCCGTAATGAGCACGCCGGCAACACACTTGCAATCCACGCCGGACATCCGCTCCACACGCGCAATGATGTGGCCGCGATCTTCGCCATCGACGCCATCGACGTCATCACCACGACGCTTATCACCTGCGGCTTCTTCTACAACGTCTCCACGGGGCTGGCCGGCTATCTCAGAGCCATCGGCCAGAAGTGTCCGCGCAACCAGCACATCATGCTCCTTGTCAACATGCTTCAGTCCTTGGTGTGCTTCTCCGTCGGCGTGCTCATCCTCGTGCGGCATTGCGCGCCCTGGATGTTCGCCTGCACGGTCGACATGATCGCGTGTGCCGTGGCGCTCTCCGTGAGCGGCGGCTGCGTCACGAGCATTATGGTCGTGTTTGCCCACCAGTCCGCCGAGACCGCCGCGCGGGCCCGTGCCCTTCTGGCATTCGGCGTGGTCTCGGTGGTGGCCACCGTCACCGTGGGCGCCTTCTCCGTCCACGCCATCTCCCTGGACCACACGGCCTTCGACAACTGCACCATGAGTGCACACAGCACCATCTGGATCATGTGCAAGCTGGCGGTGGACCTGGCCACCAACCTGGGGCTTTCGCTGGCGTATCTGTCGATGCTGCGCCGCATTGTCCTCGACACCGGCCTGCCCGTCTACCGTGTCCTCTTCGCCCACGGGCTGCTGGGTCGATTTCTCGTGCTGCTCTCGAATCTCGTGTGCGCCGCGCTCGTCTCGACGCATCTCCTCAACAAGTGGCACGTGCTCCTCTACTCGGTAGACGGTAGGTGTGGTCGGCGTGGCCCGTAGGAATGGAGGATGGACCGGCTAACTTGCCTCCCTTTCCCTTCAGAGCTCGTCGTTTCCACCATCCTGAACTGGCAGCTGATGGCGCGCCACGAAGCATTGAACACACCGATGGCCCTCGATGTTGCCGCCGAGATTGTGCACATGCCAGAGGGCGCGCTCTCATCTACCTCCACCATCCAGGCCACCACGCCTCTTCGGGAGGACATGTCGCGCTGGGACGACGACAACTATTCGTCCCTCTAGCGAGCGGCGCTGCACTGATGCGCCCACCTCATGCGCAGTCGGCTTCAGTCATCGTGGCCGGCCACGGGGGCGATGCCGATGGTGTTTGGCGTGTGGCACGCCTCCACTTACAGCAAGGCAGGGTGGCAGCAAGTGGAGCGGGCGCCACTACTGTATGGCCATTCCGTCCTTTTCCCAGCTGTTGTACTACATGACGCGACATTGTCCTGCACTGATGTAGCGAGTCGTCATCGGGGCCGGTTCTCCTTGGACGGCTCCCCCTCGGATGGAATGACACCGCCCGTGGCATTCGTTTAAAATGACCATGCACGCCCTCCGACGACACTAGCCAGGAAACATTGCTCCAACTCGCTACCATCCATGACTGTTCCCTGTTTCTTATCCTTGGCATATTATCGATTAATGCGCTCATTGCGTTGAATGTACGAACACCCGCTCGTTGATTTATTCCGAATGACTATGCCTGCCTGCCTGCCTGATCATTACCATTATTTATTGCTACAATAACAAACATCATCACTGCTACTACTATTATTGCACGGCCAACTGTCGACATATACACGCGCGCGTGCATGCCATAGTGGCTTCACTACTGCGCGCCATTCGTCACCGTAGCCCGGCCGGATCAGCAATGTCTCATGGCAATAGGATTGTATTCTAATGGCAAACCAT
>KZ989373.1:0-10927 GCA_003614755.1 Syncephalis pseudoplumigaleata | reverse complement strand
GGACGGGGCACCACATACAGCATTGCATTCATGTGATGGATGATGATGATGGTGGCAGCTTGAATGGCATGGACAGCAACGAAGGGACTTGCTTGCTCCAGTGGGCCACGATATCATTGTCGTCATAGATGCGTCTAGTGCCAGAAACGCTGCAGGAAACCTTGCAAGCCTGTGGACTTGTGCTGTTGCTTGGGCTGTCGCAGGGCTTGTAGCTGGGCCTTTAGGTTGGCTACCTTAGGTTCATCTGAGTAGGATGTTGCATTAGCTTGTTTATACTATTGTGATGCGAACACTTACAGTCTATTCATGTAGCAATCATATATGCATCGAAAGCATTTGTGTGATTAGTGCATCGAATGAAGCTGCCGCATTGCCGACCTACCCCCTATTCATACAACAATCAGTATCAGAATGAAGTGGTCATACTCCCATACTTACTCTCTATTCGCATAACAGCATACGAATAAGATGTTCCATTGTGGTCAGTGCATTGAATGAAGCCAGCAAGCATCGGCTTACTGCCTATTCACAGAATAACCATGTATGATGTGTCATTAGGGCATGGGATGGAGTATCAATGGCTTGCTTACATTCTATTCATATATAGAGATTAGCGCATTGGAGAGAGCGATATGCCTATTGACTTACTCCCTATCCATATGTAATCACATATTGGTAGGATGTCCCATTGTTAGCAGTCCATCGAATGATATGGTCAGTGCATCGACTTACTCTCTGTTTACAAAGTGAGAATATGATTAGTGCATTGAATGGTGTGATGTGTGCTGCGACTTACTGCCTGTGTGCATGATCATCGCGCATGTGATTAGTGCACTGCATGAAGCAATATATGTAATGACTTACATTCTATTCACAGCGCATCATGCTGTTAGCTAGAGCATGGATGGCATGTGCCGGTGACTTACGCACTATTCATAAGCAATTGCATATGAAGCAAGCATTCCATGTGGTTAGCATGTAGCAGCAGATGGAGTAGATTGTATAGTGACTTACTGTCTGTTTATAATACAGCCATAGATGGTTAGCACATGGCACGAAGCAGTAGATATGATTACTTGCATTCTATTCACAAAGCAGTAGGACATTAGACAGAGCATGAATAACATATGCGCCATGACTTACCCTCTATTCACAGACAATTGCACATGGATCAAGCATACCATGGAGTTAGCATGGTAGCAGCAAATCGTGTGGCATGTGTAGCGGCTTACTATCTGTTTATGAAACATTGGTAGATGGTTAGCACGATGTAAAAAGCAGGAGATGTGGGCACTCACCGGCTATTCGCATAGCAATCATGCATGGATCAGACATTTGCTGTAGTCAGCGCATTGGACGGATGACATGTGCTAGTGACATACCATCTATGCACAATGATAATGCATGAAGCAAGCATTCCGTGGTGTTAGCATGGTAGCAGCATATAGTATTGCTTGTGTGTGGCTTACATTCTGTTTATGAGATAGAGATAATCATAGAGGATTAATGCCTTGTTCAAAGCAATGAATATGAATGCTTACCATCTATTCATAAGCAATCATGCATGAAGCAAGTATTCCATTCTGTTAGCATGTAGCAGCAGATGATGCTGCTTGTGTAATGGCTCACCATCTGTTTGTGGATCAGCCATAGGTGGTTAGCAAGATGTACAGCGCAATAGATATGAGTACTTACGGCCTATTCACATAGCAGCAGGATAGGGATTAGAAATTTGCTGTGATTAGCGCATCAAGTGAATGGCATGTGCTAGTGACTTACGATCTATTCACAAACAGCAGTGCATTAGAAAGAGCATGAGTGGTGTATGCCAGTGACTTACCAGCTATTCACATAGCAGCCATGCATGAATATTCCATCATGTCAGTAGCAATGTATGCGTGGCATGTATCGACTTGCCCTCTGCTCGCATAGCATCCGCATAGCAGGTGTTCCATTGTGATTAGTATGGCGAGTAGAATGATATGGATGCTTGCTTACTCCCTGTTGATCAATCATTACATATGGGATGGATGTTCCATCATCATTGTTGTTGGTGCATTGAGTGGATGGCATAGGCATAGTAACTTACATCCTATCCGCACAACAATGATGTATCGATCAGGCATTCCATACGATCAGTGCATCGAACAGAACTGTGCATAGTGTGACTTACTCGCTATTCACATAATAATCATGTATGGATGAAGCATTATGATTAGTGCGATGCATCGGATATGGCGACTAGCATTATGGCTTACCATCTGCTTATCCATCAAGCATATGTATGCCATTGTAGTTAGTGCATTGGTCATGGCAGTATATGCGTCACAACTTACAGCCTATTCATGGCATGGTCATGGATAGCATGTTATGATTAGCGCATGCTGGATGGGATTGCTGCATGATGGCTTACATCCTATGGACAGGCATTCATGCATAGGCAGCATGTTCATTGCAGTTAGTATACAGCACAAGTAGACAGATGGAGACTAACCATCTGTTAACAAAGCATGTGGATATGGTCAGTACAGTGAGATGTATGATGTGCATAGCTACATACCATCTATACAGAAACGACCGCGTATAGTCAATGGATTGGATGGTGTGATCTATATTATGACTTACTGCCTGCTCGTCAAGCACAATGTGATGAGTAGATTGCATGGCATGGCATGCACAGCTACTTACATTCTATTCATACAGTAGCCACGCATGGAATAGTCGATTGTTATTGATGTGTCCACTGACATTGTATGTATAACGACTTACGGGCTATTCACATATATTGGTCGATTAGTACTGCTGCATGAGATAGATGTACACGCATATGACTTACTCCCTATTCACAGGACAGTTGTATGTGGATATGGCATGTCATTGTCGTTAGTGAGCAGAATAAGGCAATGTGTACAGTATGACCTACATGCTATACGAGAGCCATAGGTAACAGATATTCCATTGCCATCAGTATAATGCATAGAGCGATCTATGTAATGACTTACCAGCTATTTGCATGACAGCAACATAAAAGTTGGATATAGCATTGTGATTAGTACAAGGAATGGTGCGGTGTGTGCGGTGACCCACCATCTATTCACATAGCAGTCAGTCATGGATAGAACATTGCATAGTAGTTAGCGTGATGATGTGGTATGCCTGTGTGATGACTTACTGACTATCCACATGGTAGCCATGCACGGATTGAGCATTGCACTGTAGTCAGTATAGCGTCATAATGCTGCTTGAGTAGTGACTTGCCCTCTATTCACAGAGTAATGAGTCAATGATCGAGCATCACATTGTAGTTAGCACAATGAATGGTGTGGCCTGTATAATATCTTACCCTCTATTCACATAGTAGCCATGCATGAGTTGTGTAGCATAGTGTGGTCTATGTAGCAACTTACTGACTATTTACAAACCAGGTGTATGTGGATTATACATCCAACTAATGATTAGTGTGATAAAAGGGAGCTTGTGTGGCGACTTACGCTCTATCCACATAGCAATCATGTGCATGCTGAGCGTATTGAATGGTGCAGATTGTGTGACAACTTACTCGCTGTAGGCATAGCATGTATGAGGCGGTTGGACATTCAATTGCAATTAGCATAATGAACATTATTGGCTATATGGTGACTTACTGACTATTCACATTATGGCATATGAATTGAACATGCCATTCTAGTTAGTACAATGGACGGCACAGCTTGCGAAGACACTTACTGACTACTCCCATAGCAATACATGAATTGGGTATTCCATTGCAATTAGTGGAATGGGCAGTGTGGCTTGTGTAGTAGCCTACCAGCAATTTCTGCAGTAGTCACAGACAGCATATGGTTAGCGAGAATGGTGGCATGGTGCATGTGGTGACCTACCCTCTATTCACAGGATAGCCAGACACATATGGAGCACGGTATTGTGATTAGCATAGCAATGTGGCGCGGCTTGTATACTGCGACTTACTGGCTATTCACACAGTAGCCATGCATGGGTTGGATGGCATAGTGTGGTCAGCGCAATGATGTGATGTGGTCTGTGTAGTGGCTTACCAGCTATTGACATAATAATGAGATACATCATTAGTGTAATGAACATTGTGGCCAGCAGAGAAGCTTACGCTCTATCCACATAGTAGACAGCATATGGTTAGCGGGAACGGTGGCATGATGCGTGTAGTGACTTACTTCCTATTCACCACGTAGCCAGGTACATATTGAGCATCGCACTATGCTTAGCACATTGCATACACTAATGCGAGCACATGCTTACCCCCTGCCATCATAGTCCTGCACATATTAGCTATCTAGATATTATTGTTATTATTTATGCTATGACGTACAAAATAGGTTCCTAAGCAACATTCCAGGATGCGCCTCAACGGTGGACAGGCTAGCTACAGAAGCGACGGCGATGGCGGCAATGGCAGTGGAGACCTTCATGATGATGATGGACTGGTGGATAGAGCGCGTAATAGTCGTAACAATAAAGAGCGTAATGAGTAAAGAAGAGGAGTTGGGGCGAAGAGCGAGCGTATATTTATAACTGGACAGACATGCCATCGCATAGCAGGAATGGTAAGAGTAGCATGCCATATAACCATGGACAAACTGGAATGCTTGCACATGGTAGTGCCATCCGCATACGGACGAGTACACTTTGGGCCATTCGACGAGGAAAGCATAAATATCGCTATCGCATAACATCAGCTAATCATTTGCGGAGTGATATGCAAAACGTGGAGGAATGGACAGATTAGGATGATGCATCATCCATGGCCATCTCTCATTTGCATTGACTACTATGTGTGTGCATGCATGGAATGATAGTGATAGTGATGACGACGATTTCATTTGCTGCTGCCCATTTTGTGTTCGTTTGTTTGTATTCCCCGTCCGTGCCCAGATCGCCGCGTAGCAATCTACCAGCGCCTCTTTGTTTACTATGGAGACGATTGCAGTACCGGCCACTACGACGCGTGCGCAACCTGCCGACGACGCTACTGCGCATAGCGAAGCAAACAACTCGCCGAGCACGGACGCGCCGAGCACTGCCGACACGTTTGTGGTGGTGCGCAATGCAGCTGCTCTCGGCCTGAACGAGCCGCCCGACACGGCCGTTCATCTTGGTGAGGAGGGCCGCGCCTGCTATCTTCCGCGCGAGCAGCGCTAACGGGCAAGCGTCGCCTAGGCTTCTTCCAGTACGAGCCGGATAGGCTGCTGCCGCCGCTGGCTGGACGCGAGAACGGCGTGCTGGTGGTGCGTATTCCTAGCGCGTGGCTCACCTTCACCAATCCGGCCGTGAAGCAGCGCCGCATCTGGGGCACCGACATCTACACGGACGACTCGGACGTGGTGGCCGGTAAGCAGGCCGACGACATGCGTGCCAAGCGGGCGATGGTATGGTGCTTACGGCCGCATAACTAGCGCTTATACACACGGGCAAGTACACGCCGCTGTCGCCGCATCCGCTACTGCAGCAGCAGCAACAGGAGGAGGAGGAGACGGCGCGCGAGCATCGGCGCAGGGGCATAGAGGACAAGGCGCCCTGCTACGATCTCAAGGTGACGCTGCGCGTGGTGTCGCGACTGCAGCGTTACACGGGCACCGTGCGCCATTGCATACGCAGTCGCGACTGGACCGAGCACGATGGCGGCAGCTACATGATCTATAAAGTGGAGCAGTTGCCGGTAGGTGGCACGGATAGATGACGATAATGCGATGGCTTACATACATGCTGTGTGCATAGTTGGGCACGGCCTATGGACGCGGTGCAGGATCTCAGCGATCCAAACGAATACGCGCGTTCTGCCAGGCAAGGAAACGTGTCATGCAAGCATAACAGCCGGCCGCCCCTCACCCAACCATACTTATTCATCGAAGCAATGTATCGCACCATTCGTAGCTGTATTTCAATGGATCGCAAAAAGCTGTCCATGCCACTGGCAGATAGTAGCATCACTAAAGGGATCATGGCCAGCATGGCTTGCAATCAGCATTGAAAGCAGTTTATTGGTTGTTGCCGTGCATTGGCATGACAGGAAAGAGAGGATGGCGCAGGCTAAGCCAGCAGGTCGAGTGCATTGGCGCCTGTTTGCAGCAGAGTGAGCATGGCGATCGTCTCGCCAAAGTACGATGCATCCGCGTAGGCCTCGTCCACGCGGCGACGAACAGCGCCGGCCTTCGCGCTGCCCATCACCTCGAGGCAGTAGGCGGCAGGCGCGAGGAAGGCCAGATCCGTGTACTTGACGAATGCCTGCCCGCTGAGCTTGTAGCCGGCATACACCATGCCATCGCGGCATTTCGTCTCGAAGAAGCGCACCAATGCGCGCATATGCGGCTCGACCGCGGCATCCTTGCTGGCGAGGTAGTAGTGGGCGAGTCGCCACGGCACGCGGCACGAGTTCCAGTTGTAGTCGCCGTCGTGCGACGACTCGAGCACTTTGCCCTTGGCGGGCAGGTAGGCCGCGCGACTGCCGTTCCACACGAGAAAGTCGGCCACGAGGCCGGTGTCGGGATGCAGGCGGTGCTGGGCGTCCATGATCGAGCGCGTCACCTCGAGGACGCGCGTCCACTCCCTGCTCTTCTCCGTGTGTCGCCGCGCGAAGAGGGCCAGATGCGCCATGATAAAGTCGGACGGCCGGGTAAGCCACTGGGCGTCGGGCACGGCCATGCGCTTGAATCCGAGGCGGGCCAGCAGACGGCGGATCTTGCCCTTGGCCTTGCTCGCCCGTCTCCTTGTACTGCGATGCTGGCCATTGCCGCTGGCCGTCAGGAAGTTCGGATGGGCCCAGTCGCCGACGAGTAGTGCGCCAGTCGTGGGATGGACGCAGTGCTGAAGCAGGGCGCTTCCCCATCGGCGTGCGCGGTCGGCATAGGCGGGGTCGTCCCAGAGCTTGTGGGCCATCCAGAGTGCCGCCACGCAGTCGAGATCGCCGTCGGTCGCGCTATGCTCGCCGCCCTCATGGCCGGGCACGAGACGATGCGTGCGCGGATCGCGTCGTTGCTGCCAGCCAAGGAGGCCGCGCTCGTTGCGAAAGTAGTCGGCATAGCGGAGCAGGGCGTCCAGATCGTCGCGAGCATGCTTCAGCACGGCGATCAGCATGCCGTAGCCGATTGCCTCGCTGCAGGTCACGGCATCGCCATTATCGCCATCGCCATTGTAGAAGACGTAGCGATGCGGCAGACTCGAGTGCGGATCGAGGCCTGGCTCGTCGCGCATGTAGCGCTGTCGCCAAGTGGCATAGCGGTCGGCAATGGTGGGAGCAGAGCGGGCTGGAAGATCCATGCTATTCGCTAGTCGAAGAATAAAGCAAGCGAGATGAGGCACATTGACTTTATTTCGTTCGAATGAAGCGAGGCCTATATATAAGCCATGTATGGTGGCACGATCAATTGCGTGGGGTGCGGCTTCGACGACGACGACGACGACGACGATGAAAAGGAGGAGAGGGCGATTGCCGCGATGGATCGGATGCGTCAGGCAGCATGTCCCTATCGAGGATAGCTTGTGCTGGGCAGTAGAGCGTCGTGCAACATGAATACCTGCACTGCGCGCGCATGTACACGACGGTGAGGCCATGTACGCGTGGCACCAAGCATATCACGTCGCGTGACGTCGATTGTCGCACGACTGGAGTGACTGGCCATCGTCGCTGTCGTCGCTGCTGTTGCTATAGGCCTTATTTGTAGAATAGCTTGTCATGAAACATGGCGGCCATTATTCCAGCGTTTCACCCTCGATTCCGAGGGCGACAATGACATTACGCATGCTTATGTCCATATTCGGAGGGCAGCTGGATTTGAATGCCGTTGCTGGACAATTGCCATCCGGGAATGGAGATTGCACAGTCTTTTTAAGCGAACCTACTACAACTGGTATGCTCCGCTCCTTGGCCGTCCATTCGCGGCGACGGAGGATCATTCTCATTACAACGCTCGCAGCGGGCGGATCGTGGCTATTTATTGTGCGCGCCGAGGAGGGCCGGCGATGTCGCGGTCAATATTTTGTTTCTGTCACTTTTGCTACATAGATATACTCTTCTACTGCTGGTCAGTCGAACTATCCTCCTCATCCTCCTCTCCCCTCTCTTTCTCTCGCATATCACGATATAGGCTTACGATGATACGCTTCCACTATGGCGTACGACCCATAGCCAGATGTTCCTGGCTACTTCTGGGCGTTGTCGTCCACTTGCTCGTCCTCGCCTGCCAATCCACGGCATCCGTTACCTTCACGCACAAGGGCGCCAAGTACAACTACTCCACCTTTGATCCGTTGCTGGTCGACGCTCCCTCCTACAAACTCACCGGACCGATCTACATGCCTCAGTTTGCCGCCAACGAAGCGTGCAAACTCTCCCTGGCAGACGCCCATGCCAACTCGTCCATCCTCACCTTCGCGGCAGTCAGCGCGATTGCCGTCGTCGACACGTCGACCGCCCTAGCCTATGGATGCGAGACGTGGGCACAGATTAGCATGGCCGTCGACGAGTACAATCGCGCACTGCCGCCTATTGGCAATCATTCGATAAGCGCGCTCCTGCTACTGCTGCAGAAGGACAATGCTGCTGTGCAAGCTGGCCCGCAAAGCCCGCTGGCCATTTCGCGCAGGCCCACCATTTCCGACGGCAATCCGGCACTGCCTACCGCACTGCTGCCTGCTGCGTATCTCGATGGCTTTACCGCTGTCATGGCATCAGCATCCAAGCCGCTGCTGCTTACCCTGCAGCAAGGTATGCAGCGACATCAGGACAAACCACTATGACATTAACATCTGCGCCTCTCTTTTGCCCTCTTGCCGTAGAGCGCGGTCCCTGGAACAATGTCCTGCTGTCGCACAATTACAGCGTGGTGCGCTGGATCCTTGCGGCATGCTGTGCCTATTTCCTCGGATACAGCCTCGTCAAGGTGCTGATCCTGCTTAGGGCGAGGACATTTCGCCGGGAGAAATCGCTCGCCGTCCTTGCCCTAGCGGCCATTGCATCCGTCTTCATCATTGCGTACATCTCGCTCAATGCGTACACGTTGACGGCACAGGTGCTGCTGCGTGTTGGCAGCATTGTCCTCTGGGCTGCCCTCTCCTTCGCCATCCATCTATGGTAGGCTAGCCTCATGCACCCCGCTGCCGCAGCAATCATTGACCATGACAATGGATAGGTGCTCGACCGTCGATCAGATACGCAATACGCGCAATCGGCCCTTCCGGATCATCGTCCTCGCGTGCATAAGCATCGCACTTGTCATTGAGCTGATCTACTTGATATTTCTGTTTACCGCAAGAAGCACCGGGAAACAAGTTGCCATCCACGTCTTTACCTATGTGCAGATGGCCATTCACATAGTGCTGGCATGCACACTTTGCTATTATGGTGTGTGCAGCGATCATCCACGCCATGGTGTACTGTGCGCTAACACGAAGCTAGATGTCAAGTTCCGATGGGAGCACCACGAGCAGGTGCATATGCCACCGACACGACGCGTCCTAAGAACAGTAAGCATCGATGTCCGCCATCATCTGTGCTTCCCTCCTGCTGATGACGACAACGACGACTAGCTGCGCATCGCCATGGTCATGTGCATGGCCACCTTGTTCGTCGAGTCGATCACGAATGCCGCCACAACGACGGGACTGTTCCACGAGGAACTGGCGCCTACCGTGGCCCGCTGGCTCATCGACGATTTCTGCCGTGTTATGCGATGCATCGGACTGCTGTCGGTCTATGCCGTCGAGAAGATGGACGCGACCGGTCCGGGATCCAGCGCGCTCTTCTACTCGATCTACAGCCGCAAATGGACGTGGTCTGACTCGCGACAGTCGGGCTCCACCCAGCCAAGGACCATGTCCAAGCTGTACACCGCGTCGGGCGTGACGATGTCCTCGCTCCCGAGCGAGCATCCGACGGTGGTGCAACTCCCTTCATTGCACTTTAGCCGCGAATCCAACTACCGATTCTCCGCGCTTCTCTACGACAATCCTTTATTCGCTCAGAATACCGCGCCCACCGGGGTATTTGCATAGTGCAATAAACGTATGACCTATTCGAGCACGACATAGCAATGGCTCGTGCCGGTGCTATGGGTGACTGTTACGCGTCGGTCCATAGCGATGCATGATGGTAGTGGATGGCACATGCACCATCGATCGCGCATCCAATCCAATGTGTAAACAAAAAAGCGAGAGCATGCCAATAAACGCGCTCGTTTCCACTTCCTCTCCAATCACTTCCTTCCTTCCCTCCTAGCATTGTTTGCTTGACAGCATGAAGCGTAAGCGACTCGCGCATGCCGACCCCGGCAGTTCGTCGGACAATGACGACGACGACTATGACGACAATATGACAACGGCATTGACCGAGGCGTGGCAGGTGAACCTGGTCGGCGAGGACGAAACCCGCCGTATTATGGTGGCACCCGCACCGCCAACATCGACGGGCAGCGACGATATGGACCGCCTATTTAAGATAGAAACGCTGGCGGACCTGTCGGCCGATGCTGCGGTAAGCACGAGTATGCCATCATCATCATCATCATCATTCCTGATCCATCGATGGATGCAGGCAGCATCGGATGGTGCGGGTGTGCTTCCGCGATATCGACTCGCCGCGTCCGATCGTGCCGTTGGCTGCCTCGTCGATCGGCAGATCTATTTATTCAACGCCGACTGCTCCGTACATGAGGCGACCATTGCACTAGGTGGGCAAGCATAGCACGGTGCACAGTGGACGCGTATGGCATGCTAACAGCGGGCATGCTGCAGACTGCCAGGCTGAACTGGCAGCATTCAGCGCGCTGTCTCGCTTCCTGGTCGTGGCCGATCGCTGGGGCTCGATTCACTTTGTCCATAGACTATCGCGTACCATCGTCTACTCGCAACTTGTCGATGGCGCGCGCGATCATGCGGATGCATCAACTGCCGGCTCAGA
>KZ989372.1:0-10948 GCA_003614755.1 Syncephalis pseudoplumigaleata | reverse complement strand
CGGATGCCTCCGAGGATGTAAAGGCATCGGCGTCCTTTGCCCTCGGTAAGAGAATCATGATCTCGTCTGCCTGCCTGCTTGTTGTATGTTTGTTTGCTGATAGTTGCTACGATGCAGGCAACCTGGCGGCCGGCAATGTTTCCCTCTATTTGCCGCTCCTTATTCAAGAGATCAAGCTCAATGATAAGCGACGCTACTTGCTGCTGACTGCACTGAAGGAGGTGAGCTAGCCGTGTCAATAAGGAATCATTGCTAATCACATTGCATGGCTGCCTCCCCTCTCTCTCGCTTCTTTATTGCAGACTATCTCGCGCTATGCGTCCGATGGCCGGGCACAGCTCATGGACAGCTATGCCGACGACATTTGGTAGGGACATGAGCTATGCCGTACCACATGGTGCATGCACTGATGGCCCATCCCTCGATGGCAGGTCGCTGCTCTTTGCCGAGAGCGAGGCCGAGGAGGAGGCGTCGAAGAACGTGACGGCCGAGTGCGTTGGCCGGCTGACCCTGGCGAATCCGCGCAAGTTCCTCCCTGAGCTGCAGGCGCGCATCCAGTCGGATTCTGCACGCTCACGTGCCACCGCCATTGCGGCCGTCAAGTTCACCTTTACGGGCGTGCAGTCGCGCGTGTACGACGATCTGCTGCAGCCGCTGCTCGTGGACTTTTTGTCGCTCATGAAGGATGAAGATTTGGTACGTGCTCATGGCCATAGTGGCATCGTGTGCATCGTGCTTAGCATGGTGTGGATGGCAGGCGGTGCGCCATTTGTCGCTTACGGCGCTCAACTCGGCGGTGCACAACAAGCCGCAACTGGTGCGCGATGTGCTTGATCAGCTGCTGCCGCTCCTCTACAAGGAGACGGTCATTCGCGTGAGTAGGGCTCGATGTGTGGTCGATGCTGTATGGGCGAAGGGATGAATGGATGGCAGCTGATGCGCGCTACATAGCCGGAGCTCATCCACACGGTCGATATGGGACCATTCAAGTACAAGGTCGACGATGGATTGGATGTGCGCAAGGTAAGCGATCCTCCTGCCGTTCGACGGATCGATGGATGAGCCAGATTGGCTGATGGGGAAGTAGGCCGCCTACGAGTGCATGTGCACGCTACTCGAATCGTGCGTCGACCGGCTCGATGTGCCCGTGTTCCTCGACCATGTCATCCCGGCACTTGGCGACCAGAACGACATCCGCATCCTCGCCTATCTCATCCTAGCTAGGCTGATCCGTGCTGCGCCCACGCCAGTAGTACAGCGTAAGTGGCTGCACCATAGGCCATCGATTGCATGTGCCCACGCACACACACATGGGCTAACGGCGATGCTTGCCCGCGTAGGACTCGACGACATTGCCGATCCGCTCAAGGCCACGCTGACGCATAAGCTAAAGGAGAACACGGTCAAGCAGGAAGTCGAGAAGAACCGCGAGCTCGTCCGATCGGCGCTGCGTGCACTGGCCGCGCTGGCCACCCTGCCCGACCATACGACGGCGGCAAAGTTCGAAGCGCTGCTGCGCGAAACGCAGGCGGGCCCGCTCGAGAGCGAGTTCCGACTTGCCGTGCAGGAGACGGACACGCGCGAGCAGTATCGTCTGGGCAGTGCAGGCCATCGCACGAGCGATGACATGGAACTCTAATGGCGGCAGGAGGGAGGCAGGAAGGAGTCGATGCAGCAGTAAGCATGTAACGACCATGAACATGCACAGTCGTCGGCCTATTTTATTGCAGCATCTAGCGCTGATGTGGGACCACACATCACAACCATGCCTACATTGCAATAAATAAACAAATAAGCAGAGCAAGCAAACAACAAACAAACAAACAGACAATCGAGCAATACGCAGGAAGTGCCATCCTCAACCCCTTGCTCTGGCACGCACATGCACATGCACGCACACACACACACATATCACCTTGGATGGCTTTTGTTGTCGTTTACGGATGGCGTGCTGTTGTCTGCCTCCTTCATAAATAGATTGCGGTCGGTAGGCACCAAGTGCCGTTGGATGTGGTTACGCTCTCGTTGTCCTTCCATCTCTTTGTCGCCGTCTTCGTCGCTGATACTATCGCCATCATCGCCTTGCTCATATGGACAGTGCAGCAGAAAGTCAGCAGGAAGATCGGCGCGGTCTTGCATCGACGCTGGGCTACTGGGTAAATAAGGCATCCCTATGGACGCCCGTGCCCGCGGCCACCTTTCTACTCTGGTCGATGGCCGCGATCACGTCGCTCCTCCTGCGGCTATGCCCGTCGATGGAGCAACTGCAGCAGATCCAGCGGCAAATTAATGCGTCACAGCAGGACGTGCTGACGGGTCGATCGCTCGTGGGCGTGCGCTGGCAGCAGCTATGGCTCGTCTACAGCAAGACATTGTGGCCGCGCCGCTTCACTTCTTCTTCTCGCGCGCGAGGCAGACAAGCGACATCGCACAAGGTGGAGGCCGAGCCGGCGCAGGAAGGCATTGCCCGCCAGGAATCGAGCGAGCAGCAGCAAGATGCGCACAGCACGACTACGGAGCACGATTCGGATACCGTGCACGCGCGCGATGACCAGGAAGACACGGCGTCGGTCCATTCGGAGTCGAGTGCCGCCACGGCAACGACAGCGGCGACAGAGGAAGCCGCGCTATCATCCGGCAGCGATGGTCCCATCACATCGAATGGGCCGGCAAAGAAGAAGGGCCAGCTGTCGGAGAAGAAGCAAGCTGGCGGCAGGAAGAAGAGCCGTAAGATGCGGTCTGCAGCAGCGCAATAATGCTCGATGGTAGGTAGAGTGGCACTAGAGCAAGTAGACACGCTTCGTCCATCCTAGTCATCCTAGTCATCCTAGTCATGGCAGGAGCATCCATTGCTTCGCCCTTCCTCTTTCACATGCAAAGAAGGCGCCCATCAATGCAGGAATACTAATAATAGTAATAGTAATAGTAATAATAAATTTAATAATACCATAGTTATCCCACCTAGTAACGACGATATCGGTCAATTATTAATTGTAGATTGTCTGGGCGGGCCAATATCAAAGGCGGCCCAGAAAACCTTGACAACATGGCGCTATATTAGACGGGCGATCCGCAATACACGGAAGCATCGACGATCATATGGCCAGGAACCACCATTGCCACTCGCTGCCCATCGCCCTAGAAGAATAGACGCTATCCGTATTATTAGCATATTGGTATTCGCCATAGAGTCATCATGTACACGACACGCCGCTGGCTACTGCTCATCTGTCTTTATCTGACGGGCACGGCATACACCCTAGCAAGAAAGCATCTACACAAGCACGCCTATCCATTCGACACTCGGCTGCTGCACTGTCTGATTAACGACGAGCGCGAGCGACATGGTCTGGCGCCGCTCCTGAGCAACAAGTAAGTCGCATCTACTACTACACATACACTGCTCCTCTCCCTCCCTCTCTCCCTCTCTCCCTTTCTCACACACATGCGCATATGGATTAGCGTGCTGGATGCGGCCGCCGAACATCATAGCAGTGACTTGGCACGCCACCAGTTCCTTTCGCACGAGGGCTCCAATGGCTCGATGCCTCCGGAACGTGCTGCAGCAGCGGCGGCCAGGCTGGGCGATAGCCGGCCCAGCGACGTGTCCGAGAACGTCCTCTACGGCGCCGTCGACGAGCCACACGCCGTACGCCTATGGATGGAGTCGCCCGGCCACCGCAGGAACATCCTCGATCCGGATGTGCGCGTCAGCGGCGTGGGATTTGCCGTGCACGACGATGTCAACTACGTGACGCAAATGTTCGCCCGCGAAGGCGAAGGCGCCACGCTTTCATGCAGCAGTGGCAGCAGCGACGAAGATGAGGCAAGCGACGAATAAAGCACCGATAGGTTTGATTCCAAATCGGTAACCACTGCATGTGTGTATGAGCGCTCAGCAATGTGTTTTTGAAATGCATGTGTGTGTGTGTGTGTGTGTGTGCCACCTTGCATTTTCTTCCGTGCGTGCTCGCAGAAATGGATACGCTCTCGCTCTCTTGTTTCGTTTTCAGTGCTTACTTTCTACCGCCGCAACCTATACCTACCTACATATATATATACGCCACTGCTGCTGCTACTGCTTTGTAGTTGAGCTGTGGTGTGCTCAATGTGTGCACGAAAGAGAGCTACGTGTTGCGTCGGCACACTTCTTTGAGCAGGAATTACCGCGACAGCCAGTGCGCCACACACGCGCCTGCCATATTATAGACCGTCATATAATAGCCGTGATAATGTCGTCGCTTGTTCAGGACGACCAGCGCATGGAGCTGGGGCTCGTGTCGCACACACAGCACGACAGCAATGCAGCAGCTTCTTCGGGGTGCACAGACGAGGAGAATGCTGCACATACCAGCAACAACGATGATGACAATGATAATAATGATAATGATAATGGACAGCTGGGGTCGCATGCGCCTACCAGCACGGCTGCAGCCGCAGTGCCACACCAGCCTGGCGTGCATCATGCCTCGCACCGGCCGCCGCTGCTACTCGACTGGGACGAGCGGCGAAGTCGGTGGATCCCGAATAGCGGCAGCTGCGCGCGGGATGTGCTGGGTAAGTAGGAGGCAGCATAGCAATGACGCCCAGTGCGGAGGCTTATTCGGCCATTGTCTCAACACACACACACACTCTCTCTCTCACAGCGAATGAGCGGACATTTCTCGCGTGGTTCCGCCTAGCAACGAGCATCTTCTTCGTGGGCATTTCGATGTGCGTGGACTTCAAGGCAAGTGTCGCACAGCAGTGCGGTCGTCGTACCGCTGCAGGCATGTGCTTATTCGTGCCCGGTGCGACTGCAGTCAACGGTGTACAGCGGCGGCATTGAGCAGTCGCAGCTGATTGTCGATCGGGTGCTTGGCGGCGTCCTCATGGGCTGCTCCCTGCTAACCATCCTGCTCGCCCTACGGCGCTATGCGCATGTTGCCCTGCTGCTGGCCGACGAGCGGCAGCGGTTGCCGTCGCGCGGCGTGCTCAACTGGGCGTACATAGCCATGGCGATAAGCACGATCGCCGCCATTCTGACGGGGCTCTTCTGGAAGAACAAGAACTGCATCAACTGCGCGGCATAGCTATTTAACGGCATTCTTTATTAAATTATCTGGTCTATAGCACGAAGCTGCGCAAGCGAGCAGCACTGCAAATCCTATGGCAGCTTGCCAGCAATGTTTGCGTGGATGTGCATGGGATGATGCGTAGCAACAAGCGCGCACATCTCCGGCGCCTATCTCTTGCGCGGGACCGAGCCTGGCTGATCTCGGCTTCCGACAGGCCCAAACACCCCCATCGTATCAGCTCCTTCCTCTGCGGCAGTTGCGGCAGAAATACCTGTTGCTATCTCCGTTGCAGGTAACAGCAGCACGAATGTACGCGCAATCCCTACCGAGATGAATGGCACGAGTGCTGCGATAAGAAAGCGCCGGCTGCTGAAGGAAGATGTGCCCATGATTCACACATGCTGTACAGCACGAGAGAGAGAGAGAAGGCCGTTGTACTCGTGCATCCTTGTATATTCCTTCTACGCCGCAGTTTCATTGAAAGACTGTGCGTCGAATGCGCGTCTCGGCCTGCTGATAGTTTCGAATCCATTGCATTCAGCGCGCTCTTCCTCTCCTCGTGTCGTCAGAGCCGTCTTCCACGGCGAGCAATGCTATGAATAGACCCTTCCATCGTTGCAGACGCCATGGCAGTTTCATTTGGCACCAATCAACGGCGATGCGGCAGGGAAGCTGTTACATTGTCCAGCGCCGCCGTTTATCCATGCTGTCGCGGCAGCTGCAGCTGCTGCAGCTACTCCTCCTCCTCCAGAGTGCGGGTGATGTGGTCGCGCTGAGGTCGACCGGCTTTGGGCGCGCCGCATGGACAAGCCAGCACCAATGGCCCATTGTCCCTCCCTACGCCGCTTGCTCTCCATTGTCAAACGACGTGTCATCTTCAGTTACACCAAGCGCTAAACCGGCTGTGACTGCAGTATACACCATCCTTGCCATCATGCGGCGCCATTGATGCCTCCCTTCCTCCCTTCCTCCCTTCCTCCCTCCTCTCTGTGCGTCGCTCTGGAGCATGTGGCCGATGCCAACCGGTTCCACGCCCTCGCCGCTATGATAGCTGTTTCATACTGCAAACAGGAGCGCCTCCAGCTCATCACCCATTGTCATTATTGCTTTCGAGCGGCCTCGTGCCCGCCCGCGCTCGCCTATAAGTAGCGGGCCGGCCATCGCCCAACATGCCAATTCCACATCGACTCACATCGCAATCCATCGCCTGGCTCTTTGGCCTGATCGTGTCGGTGTTCTTCCGCGAGATTCGTACGCGCGGCTCGCACAAGATCCCGCTTACGGGCCCGGTCATATTCGTCGTGGCGCCGCACGCCAACCAGTTCCTCGACCCCTTGATGGTGATGCGCTCGGTGCCGCGGCCCGTGGGGTTCCTGTGCGCGCAGAAGACCATGGAGCGCAAGTATGTCGGCCGGATGGCCAAAGCGCTCAATGCCATCCCCGTGTCGCGCGCGCAGGACCTGGCGCGCAAGGGATCGGGCCGGATCCAGCTGCCGGACCGATATGGCGAGCCCACGCGCATCACCGGCACGGGCACCAGGTTCACGTCGCAGCTGCAGATAGGCTGGTCGATCGCCCTGCCGCAGAACCGAGGCAGCGCCGTCGTCGCCGAGATCGTTAGCGACACGGAGCTGCGCATCACCAAGGAGTTCAAGGAGCTGGCGGCGCTCGAGTCGCTCACCGCGCCCAATGGCACGCCGTACAAGGTCATGCCCCACGTCGACCAGTCCGAGGTGTATCGCATGGTGCACGAGCGCCTGACGAGCGGCGGCTGCATCGGCATCTTCCCCGAGGGCGGCTCGCACGACCGCGCCGAGATGCTCCCGCTCAAAGCGGGCGTCACCGTGATGGCCTTGGGCGCGATGGCCGCGCACCCGGGCCTCGATGTCAAGATCGTCCCGGTCGGGCTCAACTACTTCCATCCGGACCGGTTCCGATCGCGCGCAGTCGTGGAGTTTGGCAATGCCATCACCGTCGACCCGGCCCTCGTCGAGCGCTTCAAGGAGGGAGGCGAGCGCAAGCGCGAGGCCTGCGCCAAGCTGCTCGACACCATCTACACGAGCCTGAAGAGCGTCACCATCAACTGTCCCGACTACGAGACGCTCATGGTGGTGCAGGCGGCCCGCCGTCTCTACCAGCCGCCCGTCAAGCGTCGTCTGCGCGATACCGCGCGTGTTCTGCGGCTGCAGCGCCGTCTCGTCGAGGGCTACCTGAAGATGAAGGACCACCCGGCGGTCATCGAGGTGCGCGAGCGCGTTCTCGCGTACAACACGCTGCTCAGCTACTACGGCCTGCGCGACCATCAGGTGCGCAACACGACGCTTGACTTCACGCGCGCCTTCCAGCTGTGGTCGTGGCGGCTCATCACGCTCATTCTCATGGCGGTCGTGGTGCTGCCCGGCCTCATAATCAACCTGCCCTGCGCGCTGCTGGCCACGATCATCAGCAAGCGCAAGGCCAAAGAGGCCCTTGCCGCCTCGTCCGTCAAGATCAAGGGGCGCGACGTGCTGGCAACATGGAAGATACTCGTGGCACTCGGATTTGTGCCAATATCCTATTTATTCTACGCGGGCATCATCTTCGTGCAGGCCATCCGCTGGCATTGGCCGCTGCAGTGGCAGCTGGGCGCGCCTCTCCTGGCGCTGTGGGCCTTCCCGGTCATCTCGTACTTGTCGATCCTGTTCGGCGAGCGCGGCGCCGATATCTACAAGTCGCTGCGGCCGCTGACCCTGGCGCTGGTGCCGTTTGGCCGCAAGCAGCTGCGCCAGCTGCCGATCATGCGCGAGGAGCTCTCGCGGGACATCACGGCGCTGGTCAACGAGCTCGGCCCGCAGGTCTATCCGGAATTCGATGTCGAGCGCGCCTTTGGCCCCGTCTCGCCCGCGCCCAGTCGTGGCGCGCGCCACCGAGGCCGCCGCGGCCGTGGCTCGGAGGACTACGACGAGGGCTCGGAAACCGGCGGCGCCAGCAGCGAGGGCATCAGCGGCGCGGCCACACCCGGCCTTATTTCGCTGCGCGGATGGATCCGGTCGCCGATCGAGCTGCTCGACAGCGGCAACTTCGACTGGGGCAGCGTGGACGACAAGGAGGACCACGACGACGACGTGTTCTTCTTTAGCAGCCGGGCGAACTCGGCGGCCGTTACGCCGAATCTGCACAGTCGCAACAGCAGCATGAGCGCGGCCATTGGCGTGCCTTTGCATGCCACGACGGCGGGCCAGCAGCAGCAGCAGCAGCATCGCGACATGCTTACCGTGCCCGGTGCCGCATCGACAAGCAAACATCCTGCGGCAGGACTGGAGGCAGTGGAGCCCGCGAGTAACGAGGCAAGTCCGGCCAGCAGCACGAAATCGAGCAAAGTGGCGGATCGCGCACACGAGCGCGCCCACAGCACGGACAGCACGCCGTCGGCGAACGAGGAGGCATTGTACACAGTGGCGGCCAGTATGCCCGTGCAATCGTCGTCGTCGCCGCCATCGCCATAGGCAGATCGACGAAAGGGAGCGAGGCACTCGCGACATTGCCGTCCATTTCGCGTTGGCCAACTGCGGCGAATTCATCCAAGAAACCATATAAATATTAGCATCATCTGTTTATCTCCTATATGTCTATCTATTCAAAGCGTGCAATGCTGTTCTGCTGCCAACTCATTATTGCTACTGCCTTGCTTTATTGTTATGTAGCATAGGCGCGGCATCGAGATAGTTGCAGCAATCCGCTGAGCAGCAGTGCAAAGCACAGTACACGATTACACTAATAAAGGACAATGTCTGCAATCAACAACGATTCTATTTATATGATCGAGGCTCACAATAATGAAGTAGCATTTGCTAGGAGATGAACGAGGGGAACAGCAGCAGCTTAGTACATGCTTGGAGGCTCGGAGCCAGGGGCGCCGTAGGCTGGGTAGTCGCCGCCAGCTGGTGGCTGCTCCGGTGCCTTGGGCTGTTCGCCAGCGGGAGCGGTGGGAGGCTTGTCAGCGCCGCCGTTCTCAATGCCGGATGGCGACTTGGGCTGGTCGCCAGCAGGGGCTTCCGGTGCCTTGGGCTCGTAGGCGTCCGGAGCACCCGGAGCGGCAGGGCCACCCGGAGCAGCAGGACCGCCCGGAGCAGCGGGGCCACCCGGAGCGGCAGGAGCCTCAGGCGTGCCAGCTGGAGCACCTGGGGCAGCGGGACCACCAGGAGCAGAGGGAGTGGTGGCTGGCGGCTGGTCGGCACCGCCGTTCTCAATGCCGGATGGCGGCTTGGGCTGGTCGCCGCCTGGCGCAGCAGGAGCCTCGGGGGTGGTGGCCGGCGCATCCGGCGCCTTTGGCTGATCGCCAGCCGGCGGCTGCTCAGCGCCCTTGGTGGCCTTGCACTTCTCAATGCAGGCCTGGTCGCCATTGCACTTCTTGATGCAGGCCTCGGTCTTCTTGCACGGCTTCTTGCCGCCGGCCGGAGCGCCCGGAGCATCAGGAGTGCCGGCCGGAGCATCGGTGGCAGGAGGCTTGTCGGCGCCGCCATTCTCAATGCCCTCGGGCTTCTTGGCCTTGCATTTCTCGATGCAGGCCTGGTCGCCGTTGCACTTCTTGATGCAGGCCTCGGTCTTCTTGCATGGCTTCTTGCCGCCGGCCGGGGCGCCTGGGGCGTCTGGAGTGCCAGCTGGGGCATCCGGGGTAGGGCCGCCCGGAGCAGCGGGGCCACCAGGAGCGGCAGGGCCTTCAGGCGTGCCAGCTGGAGCATCCGGAGTGGCAGGGCCGCCAGGAGCAGAGGGAGTGGTGGCTGGTGGTTTGTCAGCACCGCCGTTCTCAATGCCGGATGGCGGCTTGGGCTGGTCGCCAGCAGGGGCTTCCGGTGCCTTGGGCTCGTAGGCGTCCGGAGCACCCGGAGCGGCAGGGCCACCCGGAGCAGCAGGACCGCCCGGAGCAGCGGGGCCACCCGGAGCGGCAGGAGCCTCAGGCGTGCCAGCTGGAGCACCTGGGGCAGCGGGACCACCAGGAGCAGAGGGAGTGGTGGCTGGCGGCTGGTCGGCACCGCCGTTCTCAATGCCGGATGGCGGCTTGGGCTGGTCGCCGCCTGGCGCAGCAGGAGCCTCGGGGGTGGTGGCCGGCGCATCCGGCGCCTTTGGCTGATCGCCAGCCGGCGGCTGCTCAGCGCCCTTGGTGGCCTTGCACTTCTCAATGCAGGCCTGGTCGCCATTGCACTTCTTGATGCAGGCCTCGGTCTTCTTGCACGGCTTCTTGCCGCCGGCCGGAGCGCCCGGAGCATCAGGAGTGCCGGCCGGAGCATCGGTGGCAGGAGGCTTGTCGGCGCCGCCATTCTCAATGCCCTCGGGCTTCTTGGCCTTGCATTTCTCGATGCAGGCCTGGTCGCCGTTGCACTTCTTGATGCAGGCCTCGGTCTTCTTGCATGGCTTCTTGCCGCCGGCCGGGGCGTCAGCGGAAGGTGCCTTGTCGCTACCGCCGTTCTCTACGCCGGAAGGCGGGGCGTAGGCATCGGCAGGAGGGCCGTAAGCGTCGGCAGGCTTGTCGTAGGCGCCGCTGCGGCGGGCGAGCGTGGTCGGGCGTGCGTTGACATCAAGGACAGCCGAGCTGCTGAGGAAGAGGGCAGCGACAACGGCGATGGTGCAGGTCTTGGAGATATGCATGCTGATGTGTTTTTCTTTTGCAAATGAACGATGATTGCGGCTCCTCAGTCAATAGATAGAATCGGCGTGCTGTTTGCTGATAGTCGTCTGGTCTAGCAGAACAAACTGTGCAGGGATATGAAAGCAACCTGTGCTATGTCAAATGGGACTGCTTGATGTGAGCGGAGGATTGGCCGAATGGATGTGAGTGAGTGAGCGAGTGAGTGAGTGAAGGCGATGGATTGCGATGTGAGTCGATGTGGAATTGGCATGTTGGGCGATGGCCG
>KZ989371.1:0-11009 GCA_003614755.1 Syncephalis pseudoplumigaleata | reverse complement strand
CAGCTTGGCTTTACACCGATGCGACATCTATAGACAGCATCGAATAAACATCTACGGCCGGATAGCCAGCACGCATTTGCCCTTACTGAAACCGCCCTACCATCCCCCATCGAGCCCAGTCATCTAGCATGACGGTGCGGTCATTGTATCAGTAGTCACCGCAATAAGTAAACACTATCTTTAGCATGATGCTTTGGCTGATCCCATCCAGCAATAGCAGTGCATGCTATGGAGCAACTGATATGCTAGTCGCTGCTTGAAACGGCTGCTCTACGTGACCCAACAATGTTCCGCGCATCATTGCGTGCATTCTATGGCAACCAAGGCTGACACACTTCCTCAGCGAATCCCGTTTTATTTGCCATGCTCTGGTCATATCAAGGCTCATTTAGAATTTCCATTTGTGGCAGTGACCAAGTTAGACGTGATGCGGGCCAAGCACAGGTGGCCTCTTCCCTAGACGGATGATGTGCAACTTGTGCGGCCGCCCATCTGGTTTGCTCGTCGCTAATCACGCTGCACACATACACACACACTCGCTCGCCCATCTGGATGACTGGCTTATTCCTCGGCCTCTGTGGCGCATGCCGAATGCAGCATCCCTATTCCTTTTTCCTCCGCCTGTTCGTCTCTTTTCGCTCGTAAGCACAGAACTCCGTGCCAATAGCCGCTCCTTAATACCGCGGTCGCTCTTTGAACATAGCCTGTCTGACGAACGCTTCTGTACACCGCCGCTCGTTTACTTGCACACACACACACACACACACACACACAACTTCTATATTGAACTGCTATTCGCGCTCCTCGCTTTGTCCGTCGCCGTCCCTCCTCCACGTATACACACCACCACCACTACACGTCGCATTACTACGCACAGAACGGCAGAGCCGTTGTCCACCCACCATCGAATAGCATTCAAGAAGATATATACACGCCAAACAAGCGGACAGTCGTACACGTAGTGCAGGCACTATATCGTTTGTAGCTAGTCCCATCCACCTTCCTCCATTCATACCTCTTGTCCTTGGGCAAGCAACCTACGCACACACACAGCAACGATCCATTGACGTTGACAACATGACAGCCACCCGTCCACGACTTACCGCAAACCTACACGCCTGGAGGCTATGGCTCGTGGCCATGCTCCTCTGCCTATGGGCGGGCCATGTGCACGCATCCCTGCATGTCTCGGCGAACGACACCACATTGACCCTGAACACAGCCACTTTCTTCCGCAGCCAGAATGTCGCCTATCAGCGCAAGGGCCTGCTCATAAAGCTGCCGCTCAAGCTGAATGCCTGTGCATTCCAGCCGCTCAACTCGTCGGCTCCGCTCATTAAGCAGGCGGTCGTGGAGGCGGCCAAGTCGCCCGACACCGGCATCCTCATTCCATGGCGAATGGCGCGCGATGCCGGATGCGCCTCCATTGCTGAGGTAGGTGATGCTGCATCTCGCTCGTGTACTGCATGGCATAGCAATCACATGCCATGACATGCCATGTGTATTCTGCACGCGCACTAACACACGCCCCACCCATCCGTCCACCTGCAATCCCTAGCTGGCCAATGCGTCGCTGGCCATATCGGCGGCCGTGGAGAAGGAGGGCTTCCCGCCCGTGTCGTATCTGGCCATCATGTCGAACAGCTCGCATCTCATCAACGATTGGGGCCCGGGCACTGCCTCGTCCGCCGGCGTGCCCGCCCTCGATCCCACGACCAAGCGCGGCCTGGCCATAGCGCTCGTCGACCAGTGGGACACCAAGCGCCTCTACGACGCCATCGGCGACAGGGACCATTTTCAGTTTGACGCGCAGGGCGGTAGGTAGCACATGCGATGCAGGCGACGGATCACCCGTGCGATGCTGACGCCGTCGACTAGATGCGGGCATCTGGAATGACACGTTTAGGATGCGCGGCTACGGCATCTTCCAGTGGATCTGCTTCGGCCTGATTGTGACCAGTGCGGTCGGTGCACTGGCCCGCGCACTCTGGTTCATGGTGCGCGGCGCCTATTTCTACGGCGACAGTCGCACGATACTCCTGCTCGTCTCGGTGGTGGCCGCCATCGGTAAGCTGGCTGCGTGTCCATGCCTTCCATAGCACGAATAGCTAATGCATAGCTTTTGCAGTATCGGCGGTCAGCATCGGTGTTGTTCTGCCGACACGGGCCGAGTTGCTGCTCAGGGCCGTGGCATTCTGCCTGTCGTGCTGCGCCTTCTCCCTGCTCTGCTGGTACTGGTCGTATCGGGTCACCGAGCACATCTCGTCGAAGGTGCTCGTTGCCTTCCGCGCATTCCTCGGCCTGCTGCCCATCGTCAGTCTGGCCACACTCATCTTGCACGGCATCTCGGACGACCGCCTCGACAGCAGGGGCGTCGTGGGCGATCTGAGCCTGTCCACCTCGGCGATCCTCGCCTACTACGTCACGATGGCGGAGATACCCATCACGACGGCCGGATCCGCCTGCTTCGGCGTGTGGTTCCTCATCTGCTCGTTCAAGAAGCATCTGGCCAAGCTGAGCAAGCAGCACGCCGTCGAGCTCGCGCTGCTGTGCGTCAGTCAGGCGATCCTCTTTGGCATGTCCACGGCCGTCAACGCGACCAACGGCGTCAACAGCGTGGGCCTTCGCTACGGCACCGTCCAGGGCGCATTGTACGAGTCTATCATCACCATGCTTATCATAACGGTGCATATCGTCGTGGCCTGCTGGGCGCCACCGGTGCCGCTGAAATGCCACGAGCTGGCGGACGACGACTTTACCGCGCAGCTGGTGATCGCCGGTCCCAAGCGCAGCTCGATGGTGTCGATATGGAAGCCGTCGCTGGAGAAGCGACGCTCGGCCGCATTCGATCCATACGCTCGCCACGGTGCATCGCCTAAGCTGAACCACGTGTAATTAATCGGTGGAAGCACAAGGCGCCAGCATCGCCCGTGAACAGCAGCCCATTGCTGCTACTACTACTACTACTGCTACTAGCCAGCCCGGTCCATGATGATACTCTCCCTCTCCTCCTCCTTCTCTTATCCACTCCACTCCTCCTATTCCTACCACCTTATGCGCTAACTAGGAAGCGGGCATATGCACCGCCCGTTCCAACTATATTAAGTAAACACGGCTACTATTGCTGCTGCCTTCACTATGGCTATACCATCAATAGAGACTGGCCATTGAGCACTGAGCATGCATATGATATAACACATTACTTTATTACTACTACTACTACTACTACTATTATTATGGTTGTGATGGAAGAGGATGGTGTATATGTATCCTTCATCCTATGTAATTACAAGCGCCGAGTCCACGCCTGGTTCCTATGCAGTAGCAAGTCGCCAGCAGAGCTTGCTTTGCTCGCGGGCTTGCTAGGCAGCTCGGGGAGGCTGTTCTTTGGTGCAGGCGCTGCTTCCGTCGGCGTCATGCACAGGCCAAGAAGTACCACGGCAGCGGCGGCGAACGATAGAGCGCGAATATAGTGCATCCTTGTGGTGGTTGTGGTGGGTTGATTAGCGTGTGGATATGGTTGATACGGGCCAGGGCGATCCTCAGGATGTTGCTGACGTGAGCTGAATAGAAACAAGACAAGACAAGATGGTGATGATGACGATGATGATGATGGTAAGCCATGAGGGGCGGATAGGACGCAGCTTATATAGTAGATGACCATCAAGTGGAGCGGATATATCGCACAAGGCGTGTGCACCTATCGTGCTATGGCCGCTAGTAGCAATAGAGCATGGCGGCGTCAGTGTGGAGGTGGTGGAGGCTTGCTTGCTTGCTTGCCTATGTACCCGCACCGCTAACCGGTTCTATCCTGCAGTGGCCTTCTCTGCGCATGGTCTTCCCCGTGCCCGTGATGTTTCAAGTAGGCATTGCGGCCACACTCATCCAATTGCTTTGTCGATGCTGTAGGGGCGTCCTTGGTCATTCGCGCTAATATGCGCCCCTCATACGAGACGTGAGGTTGCACAGTCTAAGGCATGACTTGTCATTAGAGAGGACGTGTCCTCGAGTACATCGGCATGCTGCATCGCGCATAGAAATGCCAACCCGTAGGACAAGCACGAAACAATGACTTCAGCATACACAGACAGACATGCATGTGCACATGCGGGAAGGGCGAGTTGTTTAAGCAGAGCCGTTTAATAAACATGGATAGAATAACACAAGAAACAAAAAGGAAATGGTCAAGAACCAGGCACAGATGCTTGCTGCTGCTGCTGCTGCTGCTGCTGCTGCTATATCTCCCTTACGACACAGCTGTTCCCTTCACGCGACGCCACAGACTTCGGAATGTACGATCGCCCGTGGGCGTGGCCGGTGCGGTGGCGGGCGGCAGCACCGGTGAGGCTGGTGCTGAACTACTGGGCGAACCCGCACCATCCTCGTCGGCGGCGGCGGTGGTGGTGGCAGTCGCGGCACTGCTGGTGACCACGCGCAACAGCGGATGGTTCTTCGCATGGCGCTTGATGATCGATGGCTTAGGCGATGGCGGTGGCTTTGCCTCGTCCGCCGCCGCATCCACCGGCGCATCCTTCGACTTTGTCCTCACCGCATCGAGCATGTGACTTGCTCGCTTGCGCAGCGATGGCCCCATGCTGAAGGAGAAGCGGCGCTGTCCCGATAGGCTCATCCGCCGCGACTTGCTCTTGTCGCTGCGGTCCGACTCGGCGGTCGAGCATATGCTCTGGCTGTCGATGTTGTCCGAGGCGATCGAGGGCGCCGGCGATGGCTCGACCTTGGCCGGCGACGGCTTGAGCGGCGTCGAGCCCGAGCCACGCGATGACGTGCGCGGGAGGATCTTCTTCTCGCCCTCGGGATGCACCTGCTTCGAGATGTGGCCGAGCGAGCGCACCGACTCGCAGCTCGACTGTGTGCGCGTGAACTCGTCGGCCGACGCGAGCGAGATGGTGCGCGACCGCACGTCGTTCATGCTCGACACGCCGCTGCCCAGGCGCGAGCGGGGCAGATTGCGCACGAGGCTCTCCCAGCCCGCCCCGCCAATGGTGCCGCTGCGGCCGCGCAGGGCGAATAGACGCGCCGGCGAGCGTCGTCCCGACAGGCCGGTGAGCGACACTTCGGTGCACGACTTGACCTGGCGCAGCTGTTCCTCGGCGATCTGGCTGCCGCCCGCCTCTTCGGCATCGTCTTCGGCGCTCAGCAGGTAGAGCCAGTAGGCGCGGCGAAGCACGTTTTGCAGATCGGAATTGGGATAGTTCTGCAGCAGCTGGACATTGTCCGAGAAGCTGCCGCGCAACAGCTCATCACGCGCGCACACGACCATGGCGCAGCAAAAGTCCACGAGGAATCCGAAGCGATCGCCGTCCGCGCCATGCGAGTTGGCCGCCGGATCGGCCAGCACCGAGTCCCACAGGCGGATCACATCGGGCAGCGGCCACTCCCGGCTGCACAGCACCGTAAGCCATCGGAATGCGTAGTAGGTCGGATGCAAGCTTTTACGCGCCTACCAGCAAGAACAACAACAACAATGACAGTCGTTAGCAGTAGCTCACTAGTGAGCATAATAGCCATAGCCGCCACGTACCAGATCCTCCCACAACGCCGGATCCCGTCGGCGTATCTTGTCGTCGAGGCGACGCATCGTGGCACCAATGCCCGAGTCGGCATCGGCATCGAGCGACCGTAGGAAGTTGTCGCGCGCATCGGTCATGAGGGCGGTGAAGCAGAAGAACGCGTCGGCCTCGGCATTGGCTAGTGGCGCAGGGTAGTGAGCGCCGTGTCATCGATGCATATGCATATTCCTCTTCTTACCTTGGTTCACTAGGTCGACGTCGTTGGCCATCACCCAGTAGATGGGCGCCAGTATCTCGTTCATGCCTTGCACGTAGCTCACGCCCGGATTCAGCTTCGCGTAGATGAAGAGGATGCGCTCGGCCACCTCCCAGTGCATGTCGCTGCGGTAGCGCTGGCCATGCGCCGCGCCCTGCGTGTCGGCCGAGTTGAAGCTGTCGAGCGTGTCGGTCGAGGTGTCGCCGCCGTCCGTCAGCGGGAACATGTCGTGGCCGGCCGCGGCCGACGAGCTCAGGTGGCGCACGCGCTCGAACAGTGTGCGGCGGTTCGTGTAGTTGCCGAAGGAGGCCGAGCGCATTCTGTTGCGCAGCGTGGGCGAGCTGCCCGCCGACGAGCACTGGCTGTCGAGGCTCGCCGTCTTGCATAGCGATATGGCGAGTGGCTTGCTGGCCAGTGCCGACGGCTTCGACGGCATGCTCGTGCTGACCGCCGTCGCCTTCGTCTCGGTGGCCGTGCTGGCCGGCTTATCCGCCTTGTCGCCATCCAGCGCCTGCATCTCCTGCCGGCTCATCTCCAATGGCTCGCTACTGAGGACGGCGGCCTTGCCCACCACCGATTCCGGCAGCATCGTCAGGCCGTCCCTGTCCGACATGAGCGAGTTCGATCGCGCAGCCATACGCGGCCGCGCCTCGAGCTTGGGCGATCCCGGCGTCGAGGGCACGCCGCTGGAGAGGGGCGACGCCGTGTCCTTGCGCACGGGCAGCAGATCGTTGGCACGATGGCAGGGCGATGTCGCGCGCGAGCTGGCCACCGACGACAGCGATGACGAGGCCGACTTGGCGAGCGAGACGGCCGACGCGGGATTGAGCGGCGAGCTCGCATTCGAGTCGGTCAGCCGGCCGCTCTCCCCGCCAAACGCGTGGCGCAGGGGCGACGGGGCGACCGGCGAGTTGGCCGAGCCTATGCCGCTGGGGATGGAGAGCGGCTGGGGCAGGCGTGGCATTGCTGGGACGGGCTTGGGCGCCGAGCTCGAGGCGAAGGCCGCGGTGGCCGCCACCCACGGGGCCGGGCGCGAGGCGATGGGCGGCACCGGCTGGACCGAGCCCGGACCGGCGGTGAGCGGGGAGTAGCTCGAGCGCGGCACCATGCGCTGGAAGAAGCCAAAGTCCGCCAATGTGCGGCGGATGTCCTTGTCGATCTGCTCGAGGATGCGGTTGTCGCGCTGGTAGCTGCTCCATTGCTGGAAGGGCGAGTCGTTTGCCGCGCGATCGGCGCTTTCTGGCTCGCTGGCCGCATCGGCAGGCACGCCCGGTTCGACGATCAGATCACGGACAAATGCCTGCACACACATACAAAAAGGGAAATAGAGCCATAGATAATCGTTAGTCCCGTGCTAATGCAGCCGTCGATTGCTCGACTGCTCATGTGACCTACGTAGTAAGTGTCGCGCCGCTCCTTGAGCGTCGAGTCCCATTGCGACTTGTCAGGAGGCAGATAGTTCAGCAGCAGCTAGGGAAGGGGAGAGCAGAGCATGCGTCAATATCGACGCAGTGGAACAACGCCGGCCACCCTCATCATCCAAAGGAGGGATATGCATGGCGGGCATGGATGTCTCGCTTACCTTCCAGCATAGCGCACGCATACCCGGCACGTCAGGGACGCCCTGGAAGCAGAGACGTCGTAGCTCCTCCATATCAATCACGGAGTGCTCCTCGTCGCACGGGTTGAGCAGCGCTTCGAAGCGCAACAATCTACCGAGCAGTGTGAGCAGCGACATAGCGAATAGTGATATGCTGCGAGCGTCCGGCGCTTACCTTTCTCGATAGGTCTGCGCCATAGTGGAGTGTGTGGCGGCAAACGAGTAGTGGGCGGGTAGTAGTAAACAATGTGGTGGCTAGAGCGGCGATACAAAGGTCCACCGACATAAACGTAACAAACACACACAAACACACAAACAGATGAAGAAGCGACGATAGGGCCGTTGAAGAACAAAGGAGGGAAACAAGCGGGCTATTATAGGTGTATTAATTATTTGTGCTGTATATAGACGGGCATAGGGGGAGAGAGCAAATGGCTTACAAGAAGCAGCGGATAGTAGTAGTAGTGGTAGTGGTAGTAGTAGGATTGTGTGTGTGTGGAAGCGAGGAAGAAGTTCGTGGTGCGTGGTGGTGCGTGGTACTGTCGAGAAACGGGTCGGCCGTGCCTTATTACTTGTTCTCCCGCCTCCTTTCCATCTCGGGCGCGGTACTGGCCTCGGGCTGCACGCGCGCGCGTTTTCCTTTGCTGCTGCCTGCCTGCCTGCTTGCTCCTCGGGGCATTCATAGTGCGCATTCGTTGCGGTGATGCAGCGATGGATGTCGAATCAGAAAACGGGATGGCCACCGCCACCATGTGGTCCGGCACACCGACGAGTCATCGTGCACGCCGCTGCATGCCACCATTATAGACGGTGGTGCACATGATGTTGCTGCTGTTGTCCACGCTAATAAGCCGGCAATTAGGCGTACGTGCGCGTGCCATATCGTAAATGAAAGGATCATCACAAGGCAATTAATGGCAATTGGCCGATCATCTGAATCGGAGCACGAAATGGCGGTGATTATTACGCAACACTTCAATAATGCATAGAGACTGAGACTAGGAGCAACGCGTGCGATGGTGGCAATCATCCTATGCTCTGCCTCAATGGTCATAGTGGTGCAGCATGCTGTACAATGGATACACGATGCTCTATGTATGTGCATGCACACGCCACCTATCCTAAGCAATATCGTCTCGATAATTTTATTATTATTAAGCGATCCGTAGGAATAGCCATAGGATGGAGGAGGAGGAGGAGAAGGGAGAGCGAGAGTGAGAGTGCTTTAGCGCGTTTGCTTGGCAAAGATGGCCTGCAGCGTGCCCCACACGACGGCCGGGCTCTGCGAAGCATCGATGCGGCGCCAGATGCCCTGCTTCTTGTAGTAGGACACGACGGGCGCCGTTTGCTTGTGGTAGGTCGCGAGGCGCTTCGTAAGCGTGGCTTCGTTGTCGTCCGGGCGCTGGACGAGTGGCTCGCCCGTCACGTCGTCGCGGTTGGGCACGCGCGGCGGGTTGAACTCTTTGTGGTAGGATCGGCCCGATGCCGGATGCACCAGTCGGCCGGTGATACGGCGGACGAGCAGGGCATCGTCGATGGCGAGCTCCACCGCATGGTCGAGCTTCTCGCCGCGTCTCTCGAGCATCTCATCGAGCTTCTCCGCCTGCGGCACCGTACGCGGGAAACCATCGAGGATGAAACTAAAGCCATAGCCAGTCAATAAACATGCTGCCACTGCCACTGCCATCACAGCTTGCTCACCCTTGCTGGCAGTCCTTGTTCGTCTCGAGCTCCTCCTTGATCATATTGACCATGATATCGTCGGAGACAAGACCGCCCGCGTCCATAATCTTCTTCGCCTGCTTGCCCAGCGGTGTGCCCGCCGCCACCGCCGCTCGCAACATATCGCCCGTGGCCAGGTGGCAGACGCAGTAGCGCTCCTTGATCAGATTCGACTGCGTTCCCTTGCCTACATCGCACGTGCGCACACAGCAAAGGAAGCGGCACTTAGCGGGCCGGCTCATCCACCACACACGCGCGTGCGTGTGCACCCGTGACGATCACGACGGACGCGCGCGACACTTACCGGCACCGGGCGGTCCCATAAAGATCATGCGAATCGAGTCGGCATCTTTCTCTGGCGTGTACGGAGCCATAGTGAACAAGTGATTGCTTGCTAGGAAGGAGAGCAGGAAAGCAAGAAGAGCAGGAAGCGGGAGAGGAAGAAGACGCGCGCGTCGAGGTCAATCAACGAGGTGAGTGTTGAGAAAGAAAACGATGCTATGTGCGTGCGTGTGTGTGTGTGTGCCCTTACACACACCGACAGACAGACAGAGAGACGGAGAGACGGAGAATGGCAGGCGGAAAAGGAATGGATCCGCCTATGCTCCGGGGATGTTGACGTCCCCTCACGGCTATTATACGCGCGTGATTATTGGACGCGCATCATCGTCATAACTATCATCATCCTGAAGATGAGGAGGAGGAGACGGATCGCTGCTCTCCATGATCCCTGCACGGTGCATACCATGCCGTCCTGTCCTTACATACATCCGAGCAGGCATTGCATTCTCCCTACCAGATGGAGGAAGGCATCGGTAAAGGAGAAGTGCCGAGACAGAGCAGATCGAGCTTACTGCACAAGCATGTGCCTGTAAGATGAAGGGACTGACAGCAATGTAGATGTTTATTCGATGCTGTCTATAGATGTCGCATCGGTGTAAAGCCAAGCTGCGCGAACCATGCCGATCGATCGGTGACAGCGAGCACAGGCTGCAGCTGATCAGGCACGGTGACATCTCGCGCGGTGCTCGCCTCTTCCTCGTCCCTACCATCATCATCATCATCATCATCATCATCATCATCATCATTAAGGCGAGGTTGACGGGATGGGCACTGTGGCTGCTTACCATACGATGGACGAGGCTGTCTCGTCGAGCAGACGGCTGCAGGTGGCCCAGCTGAAGCGAACAATGCCGGGAAAGCCAAACACCGGATCGACGTTGTTGCGCAGCCAGCTCACCGTATTTGGATCTAGCACATCCAAGGGCGGTGCATTAGGCGCGAGGTCAAAGGACGATGTTGTCCAGCGCTTACCCGATGAGTAGCCAGAGCCAAATGCACGGGATAGCACGGCATCCGCACCAGGCTCAGCAAACGACCATTGCTGAATGATCGTGTCGCGCGTCACCTAGTCGACCATCCTCGTTAGTGGGGGGGGGCAGGACGGCGATGTGCACTGTGTGATGCCCACCTTGGCACAGATACTGGCGGCAGAGACGATCGGATAGAGGCTATCGGCCTTTTTGGCGACGGTGATCTTGATGTAAGGGAAGAGCTGCGATAGCTTGGCCTCGTAGCTCTCGGGCGGTCCCACTGTATCGATGTACACCTAGCGTCGATGAATAGATAGAGGTGATTAGTATCGGCAATGATGATGATGATGTAATGGTGGTTGTGGCACACCTCTTTGATGTTGACATTGGCAGCCAGTGCTTCGCGCAGTAGCTGGATGGTCGTATCGTGTGCCATACTATTAAGGTTGTATTTATTGCTGACCATAGCGATGATGATGGCGATGATGATGGCTCATTAGATCATTGACCTCTGCGGCCATGTAGCATGATGGGCACTCACCGACGCAGCATCGATTGCGAAATGTCCTGAGGCGACAGTACACGCA
>KZ989370.1:0-11031 GCA_003614755.1 Syncephalis pseudoplumigaleata | reverse complement strand
AGACGGTGACAATGGAGCGAGCGTAGAAACATCGTAGCGAAAAAGGGGACGCCGCCACGCATCGCTGAGATGCCGCGCCAGTATCAGTGTTACCTTATCACTTCTTCTTTTGGAAGGCAACCGCAAAAAACACGCCCGCCCATGCACATCGCGTACCAGCAGCGTAGATCAGCGGGATCCGTGGCGACTACGGCCCTTGTCGCCGCCCACTGGCTGTCGACGCGTGCATGCAGGCGCATCACGACAAGCGGCGCCCTGTGCGTATGGTTGCTAGCGCTGTTGTTTGTCGCGTCGAACACCCAGTGTGAATAAAGCGTGTCACTATCACTATCGATTACTATCGCTGCTGCTGCTGCTGCTCTCTATATTAGTGTGCGGCGATGGTCACAAAAGAGACTGCTGTGTGCGGGCGCGCTCGCCAATTTGGCCGACAAACCGTGGACGAAACACTCTATTCGCAACACTGGCAATGGGCACTGCCATATCCGGGCCATGTTTGCCGGCGGGACTGCCGATCCACTGCGTCATAATTCGTCTATGGTGACCGGCACTCGCCGGAAGCGCGCACTGGGAGGGACGGTGCCCGCGAATACGGATAGAGAAGCACGGAGCCGGCGCACTAGTGGCTAGGCTGGCGCAATGGTAGAACTTGAGCCTCTACGGCGGATGTTACACGAAATAAGCGCACAAGGCGGACCATTAGTCAGGTGAGCGATGGTGGCACGGCTTCCGCGGAATGTGCCGGCGCCGTAATCCATTGACGTACAGCACAATGAATGCCACGCTGACCGGCAGGTGGCCAGCCGGTGAACAATCAAAGGATGGATGGATGGCCATTCATCGAGCACTAGCTATGCTTGTCAATGGTCATCCGGACACCTAGGGCGAGTTGCCACTCCTAAGTGTGCCTGCAACTGTGCTACACATCCATGTGCGCCCGCGCAATGCAAGAATGATGACCGCCGCTGCCACCCCAAGCGCATCTATCCATGTACATGTATGGTAATGGCTCAGTATATTACCATTACTGCATTTGGCAATGATTTACGGTATGCCTTCATGGTTGGCAGGCACCCAATACGCGCCTGCAACTAAACTCCGCTGCCGCGACTTGATGGCGAGGCGAGAGGAGGGGAGGGGAGGGGAGGGGAGATCCATTGCGCGATGATTGCGACTCTACTTTACCTGATGGACAGGAATAGTAAATTGCGCACTGGTGCAGCATTGTGTGTGTGCGTATAGCGATGGCTTCTACACGCGGATAAGCGTGCTCGCTCATCCATCACGTGGCCCGCATGGAGCATGTGGACATGGCGGAGAGACATAGGCGGTGCCTCTATGAATATACAATGGTGGAAGGCGCCTGACGAGTGCGACAGTCCCTTCATGCGCACACGCGCGCGTGTGTGTGTGTGTGCCACCGTGCCCTATCGTGCTAGCAACATGGACGGCCACCCCGAAAATAGTGACACATACGACGCAGCTTCCAGGCTGCACGATGCACACGGCTAAACTCGGAGAATTACGCGCCTGCACGGCTGCACGCCGCCATTTGCCAGCTACCGACATCAGCTAGCCATGCGGTTACACGGCAGCAAGCCATGCCACCCGCAGGCATATGGGCCATGGAGCGGCCGATGCTTGGGCCATTCCACTGCTTACGGAGAGGAGTAAAAATAGCCGTGTGCGTGCGCATATGCGGCAGCAGTGGCCAGAAGCAATGAAACGATGCTCTTCTGACCACGAACCTATCCTGCATCGCCATAAACAATGAGCATCAATCAATGTACATGCTATATTGCTTAGCACAGATATGTAATGGCATTACTAATGTATACAATGTGTTTGCTGGCGGTGTCCGGTTGCACGGCAGCCGTGTAGTGCGGCGCTGATTCGTCCAGTACGTGCAGCGACCAAAATAGACACTGCTTGCACTGCATGCAGATGGCGCGCATAGCAGCCGTTGCCCGCCATCCATGGTTGCCATTGCCATTTCTATATGCATGGCACTATGGCGCCAGCAAGTAGCAGACGCGGCAAAGCCACTTGGGGAGCATGCGCTCTACCCTCTCTCTGTCTCTCTCATGTAGCTAGCAGAAGCGAGGCATGGTCACCGATTCTATTATCTGCTCTATGGAATAATCATTAGTGCTGTTTATTCAGATGGTATCGCATTCGCGTCCAACTAGCCGGGCATGCTTCAGCGGCGGAATGAGATACTCGGTGATGCGGTTGCAGCCCCATATCTTCACCAGTAGAAGGGCGGGACAGCACGCGTAGAGCTGCTCCAGGTGCGCATCTGTTACGGCGCGACACCAAGACAGGTCGAGCCAGGCAAGCTGCGGACAACACTCGGCCAGTGCCTCGAGCACCGTGTCATCGACCTGATACAGGCCATTCACATTCAGCGTGGCAAGTCGCTCGCCACTATATCGAATGGCCGGCACCAGGCTTGTCGGCGTAAGCTGCGCGCAATGAGCAAGATCCAGCAGCTCCAGACCGGCTTGTCCCTCGCCGCCACTAGACCATCGCTCGAACATCGCACGCATGCCGTCGTCGGTGAAGCCGGAACAATCGGCGAGCGACAACTCGCATAGGCCGGCGCAGTAGGGCGCCATGCCCTCGACCAACAGCCGATCCGTGAAGAGCACGCCGCCCGATAGATTGAGCTTGCGCAGGCTCGGGCCCAGTGCGCGCAGCACGGCAATCATCGTGTCGTCCGTGGCCTGGCCGACCGTGCCCGATAGATCGAGCGTGGCTATGCCGCGATGTGCGACTGCATCGGCCAGCCTTCGGATGTCCGCGTCGTGCACGGCGGTGCATCCGCTGAGCTGCAGCATCTCCAGATGATGGCACTTCTCGGCGATGGCCGCAATGGTCTTGCCGCCCAGTCTGTTCGTGTGGTTGACCGCGAACTCGCGAAGCTGTCCGGCCAGCGCCTCCACCAGCGTCGCAAACACATCGTCCGTGACGAGGAACGGGCCGTGCAGCGTGATGGACCGCAGGCGCGTCAGTCGCTCGGCGTATAGCAGGGTCGTCTCGGGCGATAGGCGTCCGCAATACCAAAGCGACAGCGTATCGATCTGCGGGCAGATGTGTGCGATGCTCTTCAGCGCATCCTCGTCCAGCTCTGCAGCACAGCCCATGATTAGTCTACGCATGCATGCATGCAATGCAACGTGCGCCTACTTGTGCAGTCGTATAGGTGGATGGCCGTCCGTGATTGATGCAGGAATAGCTTCAACGTGGCCGGATAGAGCTGGCGATGCTTGCATATGATCTGGCACACCTTGTCCATGTTGCGCTCGTTGAGGCTGCCCAGTGACTCGATGCGGTGGATGTTGTCGCCTATCACCTATCGTCACCCCCATGCATTAGCCCTGCCAGCCACACATCATCGGCAGCCTGCCTCACCTTAATGCAGGCATTTCTCAATGAGACAACCGGATCATCCTCCGGCAGCCACCAGCCGAGCGCGCTCTTCTTCTTACTACTGCCACCACCGCCAGCTCGACGTCGTCCCCGGTCATTGCGCTCGGCATCGGGCAACCTGCCAGCTTTGGCCGAGCACTCGGGACACAGCCGCGCGCCATTAGGCAGCGAGCGACAGGCCGATGTAATGGTGAAGCGACGTCGGCACTGTTTGCAGAATGCCACGTCTGGCTGCTCTGTCGCCCTACGCCGCTTACGACCACTGGCCTCTTCCTCGCATGCATCTCCCTCACCGCCATCGACGGACGACCCGCCCTGCTGCCTCCGACGCAGTGCCGCCCGTCGCTGTCGCATCGCCTGTCCAATGTCGGCCACCGGGATCACCACGTCCACATCGATGGGCGGCTCCTCTTCCTTCTTGACCACTGCCTCTTCTGCCTCGACGGGACTAGCACGACCACGACGGCTGCGCGTCCTACGCGTGGTGGCCGTGTCCATCGATGATGATGATGGCGTGGATGCATGCTCCTCCTCCTCTTTGATGCTCGGCGACTTCTTGCTATCATTGTTGCTGTTGTCATCGCCGTCAGAGTCGCTCGCGGATCCTTCTAGCGGACGTGGCTTATCGGCCTTGGGCTGTAGCATATGAAAGTTGCGCGGCCGAATACCGCGTTCCTATCATGCACACACACACACACACAGGCAGTTCTAGCTACCATTCTATGCACCCTCGCTCATAGCACTGCCTACCCGAAGGAAGTCGCTAAGCGCCGAAGTAGGCCCTTTGACACGATTGCTCATTATGAATATATAGAACAGAACGAGAGAAGTAAAGACGTGGTGTATTTGTAAGCGACGCGCGAATGTTGGCCATTTCTCATCTGTGTTTTCTGTTTGAATGGCCGACGTGAGTCATTTCGCTGGCTCATCCAATTGGTGCTCGTACCATGGCGTGCGTGTGTGTGTAACAGTTTGCACGTCGAGCAAGAAAACGAGCAGATTGTGGCGCCAGAATCATTGGCTCGGTCCGAGTAGAAGCGCTTCTTTCCCGCTGCTCTTATTTACTAGGTGCTCTTGCTCGCTCGCTCTCTATTTATTGTTGCTATTGGATATCCGCATAGCGCAGTGTGCTTGCCATCCTTTGCTTCTTTATTGCTCTTCGATATCCTGCCGCAACATGCAGACACGCTCCACTAACCGACGCAGCAGCGAGCGCAGGGTCATAGTCGACCGGACAACGACGACAGCGACGACGCGACAGGTCTACGTCGTGATAAAGGAGAAGGCGCTGAAGCGCAAGCCGCTGAAGACGGCGAATGTCATCACGCACCAATCAAGCGAGCAAGCGGTGAAGCGGCGCCGCGTGCAAACGAGGACGACCCGATCGAAGCCATCGACGACATCGAGCAGCGAGGAAGAGGAAAAGAAGCAGGTAGACAGCGAGGCGGACGATGCAAGCAGTAGCGCCAGCGTAAAGGAAGAAGAGGAGGAGGAAGAGGATAGCGACAGCGATGATGACTTTGAGCCAGATGCAGAAACAAAGGCGCAAGTGGAGTCATCCTCAGAAGAAGAGGAGGAAGAGGAAGCATCCGATTCTAGCGAGGACAGCCAACCAGCCAAAGCGAGAAACCAGCGACAGCGACGACAAGATGACAATGCGCCATCTTCCAATCGGCCTGATGAGAAGACCTATCGTCTGCGGGTAAGCATCCTCAATGAGCAATGTGCCTGCCATCTTACCATCGTGTGTGTACAGGAGAAGCGACAGCGTGATCGGTTGATCCAGGTGCATCCCGCACTGGGCACGGTCTGGGAGGACATGGACAAGCTGCCGATGGTCCATGCCGTGTGCGAGAGCCAGCCGGCAGAGCTCAAGCTGAAGCTGCTTCCCTTCCAGAAGGAAGGACTGGGCTGGATGCTGCGCCAGGAGATTAGCAGTGTAAGTGCTTCGCCATTGCGCGTGTGTATGTGCGTCGGCTTACACGGCACCACCTAGTTTCACGGTGGCATATTGGCGGTAAGCAAGTTGGCAGGCAATGATCATGGAGCATCTGCTAAATGATCGACATGCTGGCCCATCCTAGGACGAAATGGGCATGGGTAAGCATCGATGGTCGTTGCAGGGATGGCGGTGCCCCTTCACTAACGATGCACACCAGGCAAGACCATCCAGATGATCTCGCTGATCGTGAGCCGTCCTCGCGGGAAGCCCAATCTCATCATTGCGCCAACGGTAATGCTAACAGTGACAAGAGAGGCCATTGTTGCTGACTAGTTGTGTATGTTGCAGGTGGCATTGATGCAATGGCACAATGAAATCAACGCCCATACTACTGGACTGGACGTCCTAATGTTCCACGGTAGGTGCATGGTGGATGCAGACACACTCGCATAGCTCATGTCCATCACAACTAGGCGTCAATCGACTGAAGGATCCAGAGGCCATAGCAAAGTACGACGTTGTTCTGACGACATGTACGTGCACACAACATAGCAAGCAACAATAATCATTAACAATCTATTGCAATAGATTCGACGGTCGAGTCGACCTTCCGCAAGCAGCACTATGGATTTCGTCGCAAGGGCGCGCTGGTCAAGGAGGCGTCGCCGCTGCACGAGATCGAATGGTTCCGCATTATACTCGATGAAGCCCACTACATAAAGGATCGTTCGTGCAATACGGCACGCGCCGCATTTGGCCTCAACAGCACGCGCAAATGGGCGCTCTCCGGCACACCGATGCAGAATCGTGTGGGCGAGCTCTACTCGCTCATCCGCTTCATGCGCATTGTAAGCAACAAGGATGACGGCCATCCATGATCAATGATGCTCATGGCAGGTGATAGGAGCCGTATAGCTACTACTTTTGCCGCAAGTGCAGCTGCAAAAGCATCCAGTGGAAGTTCAGCGATAGGCGGAACTGCGATGACTGCGGACACCATGCCATGTCGTAAGTCGAACGCGCCAACTCGGCAGGCCACCTGCTTATCATCATCATCGTGCTTCTTCTCTAGGCATTTCTGCTGGTGGAATAGCGAGATTCTCAAGCCCATCCAAAAGTTTGGTGCGGATGGACCGGGACTCGAGGCGTACAAGAAGCTCGGCAAGCTACTCGACCGCATCATGCTACGGCGCACGAAGAAGGAGCGGGCCGACGATCTTGGCCTGCCGCCAAAGACGGTGACCATCCGCCGCGACTACTTCAACGAGGAAGAGGAGGATTTCTACGAGTCGCTCTACACGGACACGGCGCGCAAGTTCAACACCTACGTCGAGGCGGGCACGGTGCTGCACAACTACGCGCACATCTTTGAGCTGCTCTCGCGGATGCGCCTCGCCTCCAACCATCCCGAGCTGATTCGCGTCAACAAGCGCAAGGACATTCTAGTATGCGGCATCTGTAACGACGAGGTAGGCGACTGATGCCCACCCACCCCCATAGGATGCACTAACACGATTGTATCTCAATGCCAGCCGGAAGATCCCATCATATCCAAGTGCAAGCACGTCTTTTGCCGGGAGGATGCACATCAATACATCTCGAGCTGTATCGACGAACTGCCCCTCTGTCCCGTCTGCTATGCGCGGCTCACGATGGATCTGGCACAGCCCACCTACGAGATGCCCGTGCAGAGTGGGGGCAGCAGCGTCAGAAAGTCCATCGTCAACGAGATCGACATGAACACGTGGCGGTCGTCGACGAAGATCGAGGCACTCGTCGAGGAGCTTGATGCACTACGCCGTCGCAACTCGTCGCTCAAGAGCCTCGTGTTCAGCCAGTTCACCGGCTTCCTCGATCTCGTGCAGTGGCGCTTGAACCGGGCCGGCTACCGCTGCTGTCGGCTTGATGGGCGCATGGGCCCGATGCAACGCGATGCCGTCATCCAGGCATTCATGACGAAGCCGGAGCTCACCGTGTT
This sequence comes from Syncephalis pseudoplumigaleata, assembly GCA_003614755.1. NCBI lineage: Eukaryota > Fungi > Zoopagomycota > Zoopagomycetes > Zoopagales > Piptocephalidaceae > Syncephalis > Syncephalis pseudoplumigaleata. The sequence continues at coordinate 3,679 of KZ989370.1, read as the reverse complement.
CCTCGTCAGCCTGAAGGCGGGCGGCATTGCACTGAACCTTACCGAGGCGAGCCAGGTGTTCATCATGGATCCATGGTGGAATCCGGCCGTCGAGGAACAGGCCATGGATCGCATCCATCGCTTGGGCCAGTATCGACCCATTCGCGTCACACGGCTCATTGTCGAGAACTCGATCGAGTCGCGTATCGTGCAGCTGCAGGAGAAGAAGCAGGCGCTCTTCCAAAGCACGATAGGAAAGGACGAGCGCGCACTCGCCCGCCTAAGCGAAGATGACTTGCGCTTCCTTTTTGTGCTGTAATACAGAGACACGCCCATCATCATTGTTATGGAGAGAATAAATATATGCGCCACTTCAATGATAGCCATAAGCAAGCAATGTTTATTTACGCAGCTTGTCGCTCTCCCCTCTTAGATACGCTCCAATGCCTCCATAGACACAATGCTATTGCCACGGATCACCTACAACAACAATGATAGTTATGGTTATGAGCCGATGCATGCGCGATAGGAATGCTACCTACAATCATGCCGATATTGTTACGCTCCGAGGACGACACCTCCTCGACCGCCTCGTCGAGCACGATGTTCATGAACGGATCGTAGCCGCGCAGTACGCCGGTCACCTTGCGCGAACCGTTGAGCTGGATAAGCAGGCGCTTGTCCATATATCTACACGCTAGAGGTTAGCATCTTCTGCTTCTGCTTCATCGCAGATCCTGCACGCGTCATCGCTGGCTGGCTGGCCGATCTACGCGCTGCACTTACTTTTTGAGTTCTGGCGTTGGTGTCTTGCCCATGATGGAAGTGCTTATCGTAGTGATTGGAAAAGACAAAAGGACAAAGTGTGAGCGAACAGGGGAGAAAAACAAGCGAGAGGTCAAATCAACAATAACAACGAATGATTGATCGATTGATCTCATGACACATACACGGCTTCTCTCTATGTGATGTGCACACATCATTTCATGGCAGGATCATGGTTACTTTATTGCTGGCGTATGACCGTGCCACTGTTTTCGTCGTACTAGTCGTAACATGACTCGATGGAGTCGCGTACAATGCGCTGCACGCGCTTCTTAAATGCCGGATAGTCGTCGCGCATCTCCTTCTGCTCGCAGCAACACACACATATACAGACGCGCGCGTTAATGGCCAGTATCATCAATGCATGCATGCATGTGTGAGCACATACCGCCGCCTCGATATTTGCCGGCGACTCGGGATTGGGGCTCGAGAGCATGGAGATGACGCTAATGAGGATCGTCTCGACGGTATGGACGGGCAGCCAGCGTTCGCTCGCCTCTTCGTAGCCCCATCGATCCTCGCCGGGTGGATGCTATGTGGCCAGATGCGAATGCTACGTCAATGTCCACTGAAGGATGGCAGTGCACGCATGCGATCACCTACCAGGATGGAGATGCACACCTCGCCCGACTCGTAGACTAGAGGAATAAAGAGAGCGGCGGCGACAATGACGGCGATGGTGCATGAGCATAGGGTGGAAGCAGCCATCTGCCTATTGCTTACCATTAGGATGCCATATTTTCGAGATGAATCGCAGCTTTGGTGGCTGCATAGGATAAGTCTGATGGGATGGGCAATGCAGATGGATTAGCATGCGATGCAGGTCTGCCTGAGCCATAGAGAAGGCGATGGCGTGGCCTACCTCAGGAAAAGTCATGCGCGCCTTAAAGAAGCCGCCCTCGCTGTAAGGAGCAAGCAAGCAAGCAAGCGAGTGAGTTAGTATGGCTGCTGTCCATGGCTTGGATGCATCGGACAATGACTTGGCTATCCCGCGCCACACTTACTAGAGCGTGTTGGGTGGTCCCACAATAAGCACATCCCACTGGCGGTGAATTGCACAACATAGAGGACGAGGGTGCGTTAGGCACAAGAACATAGAAGAACATAGAAGCAGAGAGAGAGATGAGCCCACCTCGTAGATATTGTCTTCCGCTAGACCGGCAGAGAATCCCTCGACTGGATTCTTGGTCAGTTCTATTGTGCACCGTGCCAGTGCCACAGTCAGCCAACGCACACAATGCTATGTCTCTCTGTGCCGGCTGCTGCTCACCTTGTAGCTGGCGTTGCAGCAGCAGGGCAGACTGTCCGTTCGCCATGATTGCCACGTCTTGCACGGATGGTGATTCAATCAAACACACACACACACAGATTCAAGAGTAGCCAAGACCGCTGTATGGAAGCGTGTATGCGCAGTGCAATAGAGGCTCAGTTAATAGCACAAAGAGGAATACGGGAAGAAGAAGCAGAAGTAGGAGGTGGTGGTGGTGGGATGGCGGCGATGCGTGTGCGATAGGGTGGTGGCGAGGGGACAAACGCCGAAGGGCGAGAGCGCGTATGTGGGATGATGATGATTATTCCCACTCATCATCGCAGACCATCCCGTGCAATGGCACAGCCTAACGAATCATACGTGTGCACACACATAGAGAGAGGAGATGGACAGCCCATGTCCATTTATTCATAGTAATAATTAGGATGAGGTTGGTTGCCAGAAGGTGTGCTCGCGAATGTTTGTATAGGCGATGGGCTGCACACGGCTGAATGGCGCGCCCGTCGCCGCTCCATCAAACGACTTGGCCTCGAGGCCGTAGATCGTCACAATACCGCAACGGTCGAGGTAGTCGCGTAGCCTTGTGTGGTGGAAGGTGCCCACCTCACTTGGTCGATGTGCATCGTCCGACAGAGTAAAGCGACAGCCTGCCTCCTGCAGTACCCTCACGACATTCGCTTGTGGATATGGATCGGCGAGACCATACTTCCACGCGGCTGTATTGATTTCAACGAGGCCACCATAGCTTGCAATGTATTGGGCATTCTGCCGTAGTTGCTCCCATACCGCCGACGACCATGATGTTGTGATGGGCATAAGGCGACGAATCAAGTCAAAGTGGCCAACCACCTCGGGTTTGAGGGCTTGCAGCATTCTATACTGCGCCACAAAGTAATCGAGTACGAGTTCATCGACCGTGCCCTCCTCGCCACTGGCCGCTTGAGCTTGCGCAAGCATCGCAGCATTGAAATCAATGGGATGTCCATGCACATGATGCACCGATCCAATGATATAGTCGAGGTCATAGCGTTGCCGCAAAGCATTGACCTCAGAGGCCTGTTCGTCGTAGATATACTCTGTCTCCATGCCGATAAGTAGAGCAATACGATCACGATAGCAGACGCGCAATCGTCGTGCCTCCTGCACATACGCATCGAAACGTTCGACTAGTAGCTGTGGTGTGGCATGTGCCTAGTCAGCAGGATGTTAGCCGCCATGTACATCAGCAGCTATATGACATGCCTACCTCCTGCTCTTCGGGATACAGGTCGATGTCGCGATATCGTGGCATATGCTCGGACAGCCCCATGCTCGCCAACCGGGCCTGCACGCCCGCCTGCACCATCTCCTCGAGTGTGCCGGCAGCATGATAGCAGAACTGCCCGGAGTGCGTGTGGAGCGTGAATGGCATGACCAACAACAACAGCTGTAATATAAAGTAGATGGATACACACACACACACAGAGAGAGAGAGTAGAGATCAGTCCTCCTATTGCTAAGTGTTCTTTTTCCTTTCTCTCGTTTTACTTTACAGCAGCCACACATACACGCACACGCCAGCATGCAGCGTCCATATCGTCGTCAGCCCGGCCGGGCAGCACACGA
>KZ989369.1:0-11033 GCA_003614755.1 Syncephalis pseudoplumigaleata | reverse complement strand
GGAGGGCATATAGCCGTGGCGGCCTGCAAATAAACAAGCAATGGCCGAATGAGCAGTCTGGCTGGCTGAATGGCTTGCCTATCCTGGAGCATATGACCAAATGCAATCAGACCATGCACGTGTGCCATACGCGAAACATGGCAAGCGACCTCTTGATGCCGCATGTCTGGATGCTTCTTTTGGCAGTCGTCATTCACGGAAACCATGCCATACATGTCACAAAGGATAATGGCCGCAGAGCATCAAGGACATCATGCGCGTGCGCTTGGATGATGACAATGATCGTCGTCGTCGTCGTCGTCATTGCGCGGTGTGACGTGGCGATTGAGGCACGCGTCCATATGAGCAAACAATGACGTCGCGCATTGTGGATGCTTGTTTATCCGGGCTTGTTCGCCATGCCTTGCCGTGAATGGAGCGGCAGAGTGGCCGGCACGCTTGTCGGAGATATTAAATGGCGCAGTATCATGCTGCTCGTCTGCAAACACGCACACACGGAGAGAGAGAGAGAAAAAGAGGCGTGCAAATATAGCAACTGAATTGCCATCAAACGCTAATTGCATTTGCTCGTAATGGCACACGAGCAAGTCGAGGTAGATGGCCGGTCATTGCTGCATCGGTAGTGAGATCAATGGGACAGATCCACATCATGTCAATACTTGCAAGTAACCGGCAGCCAAGCATCTGCTGCATCATCACGGATCACATATAATGGTAATTTATTGTAGATTGCTGCAAAGCTTGTAAGATCCAAATGGACGCCGCACTGCTTTAGAATGCTCCATAATAAACGCCACCAGTATGCCATGTGCAAACAAAGGAGAATCAGCCTAGATTATCACCCTTCTCTGACCGGTGCTACCGCCCGCCATCTATCCGTAGGCATCTAACGACGAATGGCCATCTAGCAATGATGCATCAGCCATCGTGGCTAATTGCTTGCTTGCCTGCCCGCCTGCTCACTTACCTTCTTTCGCTTATGGCCGGCATTGTTTGTGCTCGCGGGTCGCTTTGTGCCCCTCGCATGCTGCCTGCTCTCCTTCGCATCCGGTGCCGTCTACGATGCTGCTGTTACCGGGGAACAATTCGATGCATTCGCGACACAGCTGCCACTTACTCCTTGTAGTGTACGCTGTCGACGCTCCTCACGTCGCTTCAGTATCTGCGCATTCTCGATGGCAAACTCGACAATGAGCCGGCGCTTCTGCCCGTCGAGCGCGCGCGGATTGTTGTTGAGGTATCGCAGTGCCGCCAGTGCATGTGCATGGTCGCCGTACTCGATGAACGAGAAGCCCGTCGAGCGCGCCTGGCCGGTCGATGTATCGGTACGATCTTTGCTACGCACCACCTTGACCTAATCGACCATGTCAGCATCCTCCTCCTCCGCCTCCTCCTTCATGCTTACTTGGACAACGCGTGGCATGCGCGACCAGCCTTCCTCGCGCTCCTCTGCCGTCAGTGGCGCGCGCTTCCCATCCTTGCACTCCTGCTTGAACCGGCCAATCGCGCTAATGGCCAGACGACGCAGCCCCTTGTCGTCCATGTCGAGCGGCAGGTTGCGCACGGACAGTCGTGTCTTCGACAGGAACAGATCCGGCCGGCTGTTCAGCTGGTTCTTGCGCAGTGCATGCGATTCGGCGCGCTTCTTCAGCTCGACTGGCGTAAGACCCGCCGCAGCCGGCGATCCCTCCGTAATCACTGCATGGCCACATGCATACATGCATCAGTACATCCATCGACCACACCGCGTCGCCCTACATCGTCCACTTACAGCCCTCGTTCAGCAGGTAGAGGTTGCGCTTGTCGGCCCTTGTCTTGACGCCCTCCTCGGTGAACTTGGCCGCCTGCTCGCGATCGACCGCCCGCGTCACATTCAGCACTCGGCCGTCAAGCGTGAATGCCTGCGTTGCCGAGCTGGCGACTTCCGGCGAGAGCACCGACTTGATGACGCCCCGTCGATTCTGCCATGCATCCGCTGTCAGTGCCCGATGCCATGTGTGTATATGTGTGTATGTGCTTACCGTGCTGCTATCGCTGCTGGCCACGCTGCTACCGGCATAGTTGGCCTTCTCCGCCTCGGCCAAGCAGCGGTCAGCGTCGACACGCTTCCAGAAGCACACGAATGCCGTGCCACGCGGCCGACCCGTGTCGTGGTCCATCGTGATACGGCAGTATCGCAACTTGCCATATGCTCGGAACCTAGTCGTGCGTAGGTTAGCAGGCAACAAACCATGGCAAGCACGCAATGGCCACCTACATCTCATAGAGGCTGGACTCCTCCGTGTCGAACGATACATTGCGCAGGAAGAGCGTGCATCCAGGCTCCATGGGCACGATATCTATCGCGCAGTTAGTCGCACCATCCATCAGTAGCAACGCAGTACTTGCTTGTCTTGGAGGCACTTGTAGCATCCTCTTCTTCCTTTTCTTCCTCGCCTTCCTCGCCCTCCTCTTCGTCGCTTGAGCTCAAATCAGGATATTCTTCATCGTGCTCGGCATCAACCATCTCTAGATCGCTCGCTTCCTCCTCTGCTTCTTCTGCTTCTTCTCCGTTGTCCTCCTCCACGGCCTCGATGCTGCTGCTCGTGGTGGCATCTGTTCCCGCTTCCATGGCGTCCTTCATCGCCTGGTCGTACTGATCCTTGGCCAGTGCCCAGTCAACGGCAATGGTGCGGTTAAGCAAGACAGTGCCGTTCAGCGCCTTGATGGCCTAGTCACACGTTCTGTTAGCGCCTGCCATGCTCACAGCAAGCAAGCAAGCAGGTTACCTGTGCAGCATCGGCCAGTTTGGCATATTGGATAAAGGCAAAGCCGCGCAAAAGACCCGACGGCTTGTTGTCCTTGCGCGGCAGCTTCACATCCGTCACCGTGCCGTACTTGGCGAACATCGATCGCAAATCATTCTCGCGATACTGCAATAGCACAGCCGCCATGGCTGACGGTTAGCATGCTGCCCCAAGCACCATCCATACTGCACACTGCCCACCTTGAACGGCACATTGCGCACGATAAGCCGTGCCCGTTTATCATTGAGCATGCTCTACATCGATGCACCACCACCACATCAGTCGACGTGCATTCGCATGGCAGGCCTCTCGCTTACATCGACTCGCTTGGAGGCAGGCGTGGCCGTGAGCTTGCCATTCTTGAACTCGCGTCCATTCAGCTGGGTGATCGCCTTGGTCGCCTCGTCGGTCTCCTTGTACACCACGCGCGCTATTTACACCGCAGCGATGATGACAATGATGATGATGATGATGAGCGCCACTATTCAGCATTACTGGCCGCCTCTTCCTCACCGATGGCCGTATCGTCTGTGGGCACGTGCAGCTCGTCCTGCCATGGATACTCGACACTCTCCACGATGCCGCTCTTGCGCGCCCTGAGCACCACCTGCTTGCGATGCACCTGCTTCGGTATGCCCATAACAATCACCGTGCGCCTCAGTCTGCGGCAGCAATATCAGCAACTATCCGCAACTATCCGCCTATCCATCTAAGCCTTACACTGGATCCTCTTTACGCAGGGCAATGGCCTTCTCCTTCGCCTCCTGGCTTTGCTTGTCGAGCGTGGCTTCTGCAGCAATAATAAATAAGAACATGCCGACAGGCTACATACGATAGATACATACGTTTCGGATGCTCACTCGCTCCATCGGTGCCTATGAGCGCAGGATCAGTGCTGCTCAATGTGGCATCTGCTTCGTGCCTAGCTACCTTGTCGCTTCAGTGCCAGCTCCATGGATAGCACCTGGTTACGGAACTTGGTCGTGGCCAGCTCCTCCAGCGCACGCTCGGCATCCTCCGACATGGCACTAGACGGCAGCGCCATTGAGCCGATGCACACTTCGTCGTCACCGCCGCGGCCAGCACTTACAACTGAACAAAGCCGAATCCCTTGCACGGCGGCTTGCCACTGCCATGCTTCTCCTCGCTGCGCTTCTCGCGCACGACAAACGACGAACGGACCGGGCCTACCTCCGAGAAGAACGACTCGAACTCGTAATACCCGCGTATGTTAGCTTTACGCATCGACCATGCCAGCGGCTACTTATTTCGTCTTCCACGTCGGCCGGCAGACCGCGCACGAACAGCGTGGACTTTGCACGGCGGTCGTTCGCCTCGGTCAAGGTGATGGGCGCGAGTTCAGTCTCGGTCGGCATCGTGCAAGAACAATAGTGAAGAAGCAAGATGTAGGAAAAAAAAGAAAAAAAATACTGTAGCCAATGCCACCAATGTGCTGTGCACCTTCTCTCTCTCTCTATCCTCCACCTCCATCCTTCGATGACTGCCCTTCCCCTACGACAGCATGAATTTAGGCGGCTACTCGTGCAACTAGGCATGCCAACAACCGGCCCGGTGGGTAAGTCGTGCGTGGTCGTGTCCGCGTATCTGTCGATGGACCGACTACAGCCTGTATGCGCGATAACCTCTAGCGGTGGCGGTGTCGGGCGGTGTCGATAGTATGGCGCTGTGCGCGTTGCTTGCCTCGACGGTAGGCGCGTCGCGGGTGCATGCCCTGACGGTGGACCATCGCCTACGCGCGAATAGCCAGGAGGAGGCGGTGCAAGTGGGCCGTGTGCTGCGCCAGCAACTGGGCGTGTCCGCCGCATGCCTCACACTCCACTGGCCAGCGGGCAAGCCGCCCTCCACGGCCACGCTCGAGACGGACGCGCGTACAGCCCGATATGCACAGCTGGCGCGGGCGTGCACATCACTCGGCGTGTCCTCGCTGTGGATGGCCCATCATGCAGATGACCTGCAGGAAACGCTGCTCTTCCGACTGGCGCGTGCGAGTGGCATCTATGGTCTGGCCGGGCTCACACATCGAGCACCGTGGCCGTATCCTCGCGATGCACGCATCTGGCTGGGAGAGACGGTGCGGCCGCTGGATATACTGCGACCGCTACTCTCCATACCAAAGGTAAGCGCGTGCTGCCATGCTTATGATAGTGCTGTGCCCTCATATACGGCCTATTCACTAGCATCGACTGGTTGCCACGTGTCGGCATTATGGCGTGCCATGGTTTGAAGATCCTACGAATCGGTCGGATGACCATCAGCGCAATGTTATCCGCAACACGCTGGGCGAGCTGCGCTCCCGGCCAGATGCCGCGCTGTCCTTTGCGCAGATGAAGCTATTTGGCGAGCACATGCTCATGCATCGCCAGACGATTGATAGGCAAGGTATGCCGATGACTGCTGTGCGATGCGATGCACACCGATTAACCACTATGGCGCCACTAGCCGGTGTTTATTTGGCGAGTGCCGCCCGATTCGATGCTAGACTGGGCATCTACCATCTAAGCCGGGATGCGGCCTTCCCGCAGTTGCCGCGCGTTGTTCGCCACCGCATTCTATCGATCATCTACCAGCGCATTCGTGTGGGCGCACATCCACCGCGACTGGTGCATCTGGAGCAAATGGACCGGCTGCTATGTGCACCGTCGCCTTCATCCCAAGCGATAGCAGGCCTCGCCTTCATTCGGGCATCGCCGAAGGATGCCACAGCATGGACGATTGCCCCTCAGCCGCTGACTGCCAAGGAGAAGGAGACGCGATGTTTATTGCATTTCGTGCATCATGCATCGAATGAGGGCGCGGGCAATCGATACAGCTACTGCGGCGTATGGCACGAGCGATACCAGCTTCTGGTCACCAGCACGGTACCGCTCGATGAGCTGCAGCTGCGCGCGAGACCATTCGACGTAAGGAAGGATAGTGCAGCGATGAGGGCGCTTCTCGCACACACCGCGCAGCTGGATAGCGATGCAGTCAGGCGATTCTGCGATCTGCACGCGATGATTCGAGCAAGCCAGCCGGTCATTGTGGCCAGCAGGAATCCGGCCTTTACCGGGACGGGCCATGGCCTGCTTCGGCATGCGGACGACGAGCAGCTAGTGGCATTGCCAACCATCAACGCGCCACTCGTATCGTGGATGGACACGGTGACCGCCGTGCACAGAACATCAAGCTTGATCCAATAAAGCTAATCAGCTATGCGTGCATGCATGCATGCATGCATGGGTGTGTATTTGGTAATGAGCTGCCGACAGCATGAGCAGGCACTGATTGGCCAGCATCATGTCCATTGTTGGGTCCGCTTAGCAAACAATGGGCTGCTGCTGCTGCGCAAGTGGTGCTCGAGAAGGCGCCTTTTCCTTTCGTCGACAATCAGTGCTGCTGCTACTACTACTTGGTGAATGCGCCATCCCTCGCCACAGGTCGTCGTCCTCGCCTAGTCCGTTCAGCATATCGTCCTGCCGTGCCGGTCAGCAAAGATGAGTGGCGCCCGCGCTACGCGGATGCTTCGGGGATTGCCGCGGTTCTCGCGCGTCAAACGCCTGCTTATGCTCGTGGTGCTCGCGGGCCTCGTGCTGCTATGGCTGACGGCCGGGGTGCTCTACCAGGCGCTGCACGAGGCGAAGGCGCGCGCCAGCTTCTACGCCTGGAGCAATGGCTGGCTGGGCTGTGGCTGGCGCAAGGAGCCGCTACTTGCCTACTGGAACAGCTCGCACATCTCGGTGACGGGCGAGACGAGCTGCCTGCTGCCCGCGAACGTATGGCTTCTATGGCGCGCGCAGGAGTACTGGTCGCCAAGCGAGCCCACGCATAAAGATGATGATGATAAGGAGCCTGGCGCGCACAACTGGTCGGCCATCCTCGTCCGCCCTGTCGTCTATGACGATCATCACTATGTCTACCGCGGCCTCATACCGCTAACACCGACGGGCCATGCCGGCAACACGTCCGACTGGCTGGCCACGCGGTTCAGCTACCTGTGGAGCTGGGACCAGTCGCGCGTGGCCGTGTCGAAGCTCGGAGCATCGCTGCCCGCGGATCTAACGCAGCGCAGCATGTCCACGCCCGAAAGCAGCTTCATCCACTATCATGGCCCACCGCCGCCACCACCGTCAAGCTCGTCGTCGGCAGCCGATGCATCATCCCTGGCGTACAAGGACATGCGCATTGCAATGGTGGCCGACAATCAGTTCAAGCGGCTGAAATACCTCAAGGTGCTGCGCCAAATGGCCCGCCACGAGCCGGCCTTCTGGCTGCACGGCGGCGACTGCGTGCAACATGCCGGCCGGCTCATCGAATGGGACATGGACTTCTTTGCTCCCGTCGCCGCCGCGGGACTCCACCGCATTCCGCTGCTCTACACGCGCGGCAACCACGACGACACGCGCGACAGGTGGAGCTGGGGCGCCGACGAGGGCCACATCTACCACCAGCCTAGTCCGTCCTGGTTCGCCATCACGCTGGGCGGCGCCCGGTGGATTGTGCTCGACTCGAATCGCGACAGTCCCGAGCAAGAGGCGTTCCTGCGCGATGAGCTCGCGAGCAAGGCGGCGGCGGCGGCCTCTTTCCTCATCGTGCTCGTGCACATCCCGCCCTACATCGAATACTGGGACCGCGAGGGCTGGGAGGAGCACGGCGAGCGCTACTGGGGCCGCTTCGTCCTCGACAAGTACGACGGGCTATTCGCGGAGCACCACGTGGATCTGGTGATATCGGGCCATCAGCACAACTACCAGCGCGGCCGGCGCAACCACACCGCCTACACGATCATCGGCGGTGGCGGCGGCGATCTCGACGAGGAGCGGGTGACCGACTGGCACATGTACGAGAAGACCGCCCTCACGCATCACTACGCGGTGGTGACACTAGGCCGCGACAAGCTCGTCTGGAATGCCTATGACGCGGACGGTGCATCGCTGGACACATTCGAGATCGCTAGGCGTCAATGAGTTGTACCTCATAGTATATCAGTAGTTAATAAAGAGCCAGCAGTTTGTTTGACAGGCAGTGTGGGCGCACAAGGACAGTTTATTACTATGGATCAGCAGCAGCAGCAAATTACAACCTAGCTGAACTGGATGTTGGCATTCGAGAACTAGATGGGGAGATGAATACAATGCGATTGCAATGGGCACGGCCCATCTACTTACATCAAGCTCCGGATGCTAGTCATCGCAACCATGTCAGCATGCGGCAAACTTGCCATGATCGCGTGCACTCACCGCTCTTTGCAGCTTCTTCATCTGCTCCTGCTTCTCCAGCTCCTCGCTCGTGGGCAGACCCATCTGCTTCTGGCGCTGGTCGAACTAGAGCAGCAAGCAGGTTAGCGCGCGGCAGCATGCTCCCTCCCGCCCGCTTCACCGCCACCATCACCACCACCACCACCCACCATCATCTTCTCGATGGCAGAGCGTGTCTCGCCGTCGAGGTCGCTTAGCTTCGAGTTCTCGGGCTGGATCTTTTGCGTGTCGATCTCTGGATGGCCAGCGATGACATTCTTCCACCATTCGGCCTTGTTGACCTTCTCCAGCTGGATCACCACTTCCTTCTGGTCATCTGCCGAGCAGGCCAGCACGAAAGAGCCATAAGCACGCGATCATCGCCCCTCGCCTAGACGACGCCTACTGCCCGCCACACCTACCGATAGTCCATGTGGACTCCTCGACCTTGACATCCTTGGAGAGCTCGCCCTGCCATCACCACCATCACTCAGTATCGGCTATGTGCGCGTGTGCATGTCTCTCCCTTCATGCCTACATCAATGATGGGCGCGTCGCCCTTGAGGCTCACGAAGAGCCGCCGCTTCTGGATGCGAATGTCGAGCTGTTTGGCGCGTGTGCCCTTGGGCACCTGCACTATCACCGTCACCTCCGGCAACGACTGCTTCCACGCATAGGGGACGTCTAGCGGCACGATCAAGCATTAGCCGCATAGCCAGCCGGTCAGCCACATAGGGGCACTTACTCTCGTGGGTGATCAGTGTGTTCTCGTAGATAGTGTCCGACATGGTTCTTTCAGCGGGCAGCGATCAATCAACAAAGTAGAAAGGCAAACGGCTCAACTACAAGTGAAGAACACGAGAGAAATTGAGTGAGTGAGAGTGAGAGGCGGCATGATCAGCATCGCACGTCATCATCCACCCATCTTTACGATTGGCTCCACTGATGTTGCACCCGCCAGATGATCCATTGATGCTGTTGCTTATCCGGCTGCCGCCCCATTCTCATCGAACATTCGAGATCATCATGCACATCCACGCTGGAATAAGTAATGCCCGCTTGTATCCATGCGATGCACTATCGTCCTTGATAGCGCCGGAAAAACGCAGGCGGACTTGTTTGCAATGACGTGCGGCTAGGTCGATCCAAGCCATCGCTGCATGAATCGAGCCATCGCGGCATGCTGCACCTTGTCCTCATGGATCGTCAATGCCACTTCTTGGGAGAGCAGCGCGTTACTCACGCGAGGGCAGCGCCCAATATGCGCATCCGTGTTTGCACTGGCATCCAATTCCCGCCGGCAGAGGGCAATGGTTATTTCTGGCAATGGCTTCATGTGATTGCACTAACCGGGATGGCCAGCACGTGTGTCATTCATTGTGTTCAAGCCATGTTCATGCCATTATAGCACGTGCAATAGGTACAAAACAAACAACTGCGCTGTTTTTTACTCGTACGCGCCTCTGCATTGGCCGCGCACGAGCTTCGGAATAGCGGAGACATTTAAATGGGCACGGCCATATGTTCAGTATTCCTTCTTATCGACATTGCCCTCGTTGCTGTCGCCTCGCTCTCGCTCTCGCTCTCTATCTTTTCTTTCTCTTTTCTCGCTCCCTCCATGCATTGTTTGTGATTTAGCGTGTTGACAATGCTAGCATCGCGCATTCTACTTATTGCTTTCCTACTGGTGCTTGGCATCCATCATGTCTACGCCCGTTATCGACCTCCCATGCCCAATATGTTTCAACAGCATAGAATGGGAGGAATGAATCACCATTTCTTTGATGATAGCGATACTGAGTACGAAGAGGAATACGAAGCACCCGCCCAACAACTCGGCCAACCGCTCGGTCAACAGGTCGGCCAAATTCCCAATCTGCTCGGCAACGCACAGCAGCCACAGGTGCAAGGCGTGAAGAGCATTGGTAAACGGCGAGACCACGGACAACGCATCAATGAGCTCATCAGGGGCAAGGGCCTCGACAGCGTATCGCTCCCGGGTTTCACAGCTCGCCGTGGCAGGACTATGGGTGGCGGTCGCGGTGGCATGATGAGCGACATGGACGACTACTTCGACGACGACGACGACATCATGGGTGGTGGCGGAGGAAGATTTGGAATGTTTGGCAAACGCCGCTTCGACGACATGGATGATATGTCTGATTTCGGCGACATGTCAGACGACGACTCCCCGCAAGTGACAGGCAGGCGCAAGAAGAAGAAGAAGCCCAAGTACAACGCTGACCAGGAATGGGACACGTTCTCGGTGCGAGGCATCGATGGCGATGTCACCTTCGGCATCAATGGCGCCAGCAACGGAGAGAAGAAGCCCAAGAAGAGCCCGAAGGCGTCCGCGCACGACGATGTCGACGCGGATTTCGATCCCCTGGCCGAGGACGACGACGACGATGTGGCCGCGGGCGCCAGCGCGCGCAGCGCCTTCCGACGTGGCCGTGGCGGCGGCCTGTCCAGACTGGGCCGCAACAGGCACTTATTCTAATGGTGCTCTGGACTGTGAGCCATCCTCCAGCGTGTCCAGTAGATGCAGCAGCATGCATTGGCATGATGAAGGAGTGCAATAATGATCGCGAAGCTCTTCCTTTCCCTCCCACCCTCCCCCTCTCTCTCTCTCTTTCTCTCGCTTATTATACACGCTATTTTGGGCATGCTGCTTGCTGTAAGCTGGTAATACTGCACATCCTAGAACCAGCGCAAAGCTCGTTGGAATAGCCATAGCATCATGTCAATATAATCAATAAACATTTGTAGCATCACCTACCACCAGAATGGTTTTGCTGCTGCTGCTGCTGTCAGTCTGTGCAACACTGAGCGTGATCACATTTGTTTGCTTTCCAAACTTTTTCTTTTACTTGCTCATATCTGCCCGCGATAGTTGCCGATACATATTCTCGTGGCTGTGCAATATGGATCCACTACAACAACAACAACAGCAAGAGGCGGGCAGCCAGGGCGGCTTCTACCAGTCGACGCAACCACCGCAGATCGTCTATCT
>KZ989368.1:0-11060 GCA_003614755.1 Syncephalis pseudoplumigaleata | reverse complement strand
GCATGCATGTGTGATGATGTTGACCATACAAGATGCTGTCTTATGGAAGTGCCATTGGCATGCTGGGAGGAGGAGGAGGATGCGGCTCAACATGGCATGTAAACACTTGGCACGGGACAGAAGCAGACATGGTGACTCTTGCTCGTTGTATTATTAGCGGCTGGTTGTGCCAGACCGGACATAGTGGGGCACACATGTGTACATCTATAGACACCGTCATCGCGCAATGCCAATGCGTGGCCACATCCATACGACGCATGCCGCGACGTGTCTAGGAGTTAAAGTCAATCATCCTCGGCTCTTCGTGCACCAGCAGACTGAGATCGCACATCTCCGTGTTGGGCAGCGAGTTGCCGATCCACGTGGGGAAGGGCGTGTTCGAGAATGCCACCACAACAAACATGATGCAGATCTGCGTGCCGGCGTCGAGGGCCGCGCTGAGCACGTAGTTGTAGCGCTTCCACCAGTCGTGTTGGCGACGATACAGGTAGTACTGGAAGATGAACGCCACGATGAAGCCGCACGTGAGGAAGTTGGACGGCGACTGGGGCACGGCGATGGTGCCGATCGTCATGATGGGGATGTTGACGAGGTGCCACTTGCCGTTCGGGTAGCGCTTGTGGAGCAGATAGAACGGCACGGGCAGCAGCGCGCCAATGAGGAAGAACCACAGGAGGGCCTGGTAGGGCGAGTTGCCGCCAAAGACGCGCGTCGGCCCCATGACGCCCCAGATGATCGAGGCCGAGTAGAAGATCTTCGTGTTGCGCGCCTCCCACTGACCGGTGGGATCGGGCGTCTTGCCGGAGAGGATGTCGAACTTGGTCGTGAGGAGCCAGTCGAGCACGCCGTAGTTGACGAGCGCGCCGACAATGGTGCCCCACAGCTGCACGATGAACATCTTGCGCGGCGGGATCTTCATGTAGTGGCCAAGCTTCATGTCCTCGACGAGCAGCAGGCACTGGAACATCGTCATGTAGCCGTAGGCCTTGAAGGCGACGTTGGCGATTGGTCGGCCGGGCAGCATGTAGCCGCAGATGAGCTCGGTGATCACGTTCAGGCCGATGCGGTTGTTGCTGACGGCCTGGATGATGCCGATGGGCAGGACGAGCACCGCGGAGACCAGCAGCGCCACGAGCAGGCCCCACCACGGCAGGCCGATGGGATAGACCTCGCACACGACGATGGCGGCCACCAGCATCACCACGAAGATGCCGACGTACCAGCTGATCGGCACATCGGGGTAGGCGCGCATGAGGCGCGTGTGGATGTCCTCCTTCTCCTTGCGCGACGCCTTGAACTGGCGGTAGATCGAGTGGCGGTAGTAGAGGAAGACGTGTGTGAGCGTCGACGTGATGATGAGGAAGGCCGTGCCGTACGAGAAGGCGAACAGGGGCGACATGCGCAGGTCCGAGTAGGCGGCCAGCTTGGCGGTGTCGAGCTCGAGCTTGTCGTTGAGGACGCGCGCCAGGTCGAACACGCCGCCATCCTCGTCGTACTGCTCGGGCGAGGCAAGGTCGAAGCGCTGCGCGTCCCACATGTTCGTAAAGTAGAAGATGGGCGCAAGGATCCAGAGGGTGACGATGGCGCCAAAGAAGAAGTTAAGCTGCGCCCACCACGGCGTGTAGAGCGGGCCGAAGGAGCCGATGGCCGACCAGTCGAAGGAGAGGTCGAGCATGCCCAGGCCGCGATAGCCGCTGCCGAGCAGCTGGGCCACGCCGTTCTTCGGGGCGATCCAGCACAGGATGGCCATGGAGGAGAGGACGGGCGCGATGTAGAAGGGCAGCAGCTGGTAGACGAACGCGCCGCACGCCACGACGAGGAAGAACGTCTGTCGCTTCATGCCGCGATTGGCGGGCTCCGATCCGTGCAGCGTGTTGTAGAGCGCGACCTGCACGAGGTTCGACGGCCAGATCATGTTGGCGGGCGTGACGAGGAAGCGGCGCAGGATGCCGGCCATGCCGTAGCCGATGCACTGCGTCGTAAGCAGCAGCAGGATCGAGCCGAGCGGGCCGAGGTCCTGGTCGTAGAAGAGGCGCTGCACCGAGAGGATGTCGATGGCGTAGGCCGCCGTGCCGCCCGCATTGGCCGAGACGCCGATCGCCATGTGCTCCTTCATGTTGAACGGGCCGGGATTGAAGGAGAAGGACCAGCCGAGGAGGTTGAACCGGCGACGCGGCAGCGCCATGGCCATGAAGATGCCGAGCGGATACGAGACGAGCTGGACGAAGAAGACCGAGAAGATCAGGGCGTTCGAGCGGAAGTAGAACATCTGCGAGACGCCCGCGCCCAGCATCGTGAAGAAGGTGCCCAGCACCCAGAAGCGGAAGGTGAGGCAGGGCAGCGTCGGATCGTCGAAGGTCGACACGGTGGCGGCGACAATCTCAATGGGCGAGTTCTCCTCCTCCTCCTCGTCGTCGTCTTCATCGTCGTCGTCCATGTCCTCGTCGTCCATATCCTCGTCCGACGACGCCTCCTCGATGGGGCGGGCACGGCCATTGGGCCCCGACAGATCCTCGTCGAAGAAGCTCGGGCCTTGCGTGCCGCCGAACTGGCTAAAGTTGGCGCGGCTCTGCTTCTCGTCCGTGAACTGGCTGTACTGCGGCATATCCATCTCGTCGACGGTGTGGTGGTCGAGATAGTGCGAGTACTCGTTGGTGTAGGTGTTTTCGCTCGTGGCGTGGTCGTCCGACAGGTACTGGCGCTGATCGGTGCCGGTCAGATCGGCGGTGGCGCCCGAGAACTGGCCGGGCAGCCCCTGGCGCGACAGATCGGTCTGCGAGTCCTGCGCCGTGTACTGTGCGGCAAAGGTGCTGTTGGCGGGGAAGCTCGACTGGGGCGGGAGTGCCAGGCCGGACTCGGTGGGCACGGTGCTCGCGTAGTAGACGCTGGGATTGTCGCTGTGGTCGAACTCGCTCATCTCCTGCTGCGATGCCGCCTGCCAGTCGGCCGAGCCGGGGATGAAGGTGTTGCGGCGCGATTCGTCCATTTCGCTGTAAATGGGCGGGCTATGTGGGACGCGGAAGGATCCGTCTTGCGACATGGCACTATTCTACTACGCTGGCCACTGCAATTATTACTGTGATTATTGTGATTATTATTATTGCTGCTGTGCTGCTATTAAGCAAGGAGATGGACGACGATGACAATACACGGATAATGACTGTCATTGCACGCATGGTCAGCAGGATTGGTCAACTGCACGGTCACACTGCCAGCTATCTGCACTGCCTGCCTGCCTGTCTGCCTACCTACCTAGATGTATCCGTGGTGAATCAATAAAGACCGGGTAATTCTAGCATCAATGTAGTGAACGCAAATCGCTCCACGCGTAGGTACAAAGAATAAAGGCGCGAATACACTAGTGTAGGAAGGATGACAATGGTGACGATGATGATATGCTATCCAAGCAAAGGTAAGAGACACTGGATAAAGAGAGCGAGAGCGAGGGAGCGAGGGAGAAGGAGGGAGAGTCGAACTAGCGGCGATGGTGGCCACCGCGGACTGTCGCATAAAAGCATGCTGGCCGACGAGCAAAGTACTGGGAAATACCGTGCCAAATGGAGATGGCGACGCTGGACGGAAAGGCAATTGGCCGGCATAATCGGGCAATGGCCGATGGAACTCCTTCCGCGACGAACGCCCTGTGTCGTTGCTGAGTAGAATCGACTGCCAATGGCAGATGCGCGATACATTCTGGGATGCGTCGTTATATACGTCGGGGCCATTTCCCCTAATGATCCATCCTATTTATGGATGGGCGCGCGGTCACACACACGCACACACATATCATGTACACGACGCGAATGGACATTGGAATGCAAGCCCCGCCCTGCAGAATCGCGCCATTTTGGTTTGGCGTCCGTCCCAGGCGGCCTACGTGATTGGACGCTTTTTTTGGCGCAGCATCTTGCCTGGCCTATCTCCGTCCATTCGACGCCGCCTCCATTAACGCCGACCATAATACAAGGCCCAGTGAATGGACAGGTAGATTGTGCACGCGCGCATGTGTGACATTGGCAGTACATTGCTATGGTGACCATGATGATGCTTCCTTTCTCTAAGCATGCCTTTACGAGAAACAACAGAGGTAATGATGATGTTTACTGCTTCTGCACGATAATAGAATGGCATACAATGGAATATGGAATGGATAGGAAAGGAAACCGCAAATGATATACACGCTGAAATGGAGACTATGCTCTCTCGCTCTCTCGCTCTCTCGCTCTCTTGCTTTGTCGTTGCTGCCATTAGGAGGACATGCACGCATATTCCTCGCGCAATGCTTGTATGTGGTGTGCTCGTCGTGCCTGTAGCGTCTCCTTGCGCACTGCCGTCTTGAGCCGGCCGAATGCCAGTTGCAGCAGTCGCTCCGGTCGACGGGTGCGCGCGGGTGCACTCTTCAGATACACGTAGAGCGCGGTGGTGCTATGTAGACTGAGCATGTCGCGCTCGTGCAAATGAAGCAAAGCAACCGATATGCGGAAGAGCGCGAGGAATCCCTCGACCAACACCATGTCCCATACACGAAGCAATGCCTGCAAGCAGCAGCGACAACGATTGGTTAGTATAAGCAAGACGATGATGCATACTTGCATGGCCGTGCGCATTACTATGCTTACCTCGAGCGGCATGCTTTCCGCGAATATCGACAGGAACCAGCTGATGGTGATGGCCGCCATATCCACGCCGCATGCCTTCAGATGGCCGGCCAGCTGTGGTGCGGTGTCACGACACAGCTCCTCCAGCACGCGCTGGTCTGCCTGCGCCGCCATCAGCTGGTGGGAGTGGTAGCCCTCGGGGATGATGTGCTCGAGCAGGTAGACGAGCGTCCAGAATGCATTCTCCTCCGAGGTGGGAAACACGAGGAGCAGCGTGGCCGCCATCACATTCATGCCTAGCATGCTCGTCAGCCATGGCAACAACAATAGCAACAGCAATGATGATGATGCTGGCAGCACTTACCCTGACAATAGCCAATCGCCGGATTATGCCTGCATACAATATGGATCATGAGCATGCGCGCGTGTCATTGTCATTGCCGTGCATCCACTTACCAGCTGTAAGCCGTGAGTACACGGCGCAGCTTGCAAACACCCGGTCCATCGCCGCCAAAGAAGATGTTATCGGGCATGGTGCGATGCACATCCTGCCATCATCAATATCGTGGTCAGCATCGTCACCCTATCCATAGCAAATGCCATGTTACTTACTAGCTCAATCTGCGTCATAAAGCTCGACACCTCATCCGTGTGCGTGTCGAGTAGACGTCGATAGTAGCCAGGCTGTCGGATATCATAGGCGCCAGAGCATTCGAGCCATATCTAAAGGCCATAATGGCAGTAGCATCATCATCAATAAACGCGCACTTCAACCATGCAATGCTGGTGCACACTTACCTGAGGCCTATCAATAACCAGGGAATGCCAGCATGGCCATATAATCACACAGCATGAGCATCCATCGCCATGGCAATCTCGCCTCCCGTGCTACTTACCGCAATTGCGCGGGAACACCGGCCCGCACCAGATGCCGCAGCTCCTTCAGTTCCTTCTTTGTCTTGTGCCGTATTCGGCGCGCGAGTATGCCCTCCGGCAGGTTCTCCAGCACCGTATGCTGGATGGGCGTCGTGGGCAGGGAGGCGAATGGCGCCACGCTCATCGATCCCTTGGCGCGGATCGTGCCATCGGTGTCAATGCCATCGATCGATTTCGTGCTGGGCGGGCTCGTGTCGCTACTCGCAGCGAGGCTGGCCTGCGTGGGCGATAGCAGTGCCGACGCTGCATGTCGATTGTTGCTGCTGCTGTTGATGCTGCTGCTTTGTTTACTCGCCATGCACGTGATGTAATCGTCGACCACGGCGGGCTTCTCCACTTCGGCCACCGGATCCATCGCATGTGCCACCGCGAATGCTATCGATGTTGCCGGCGGGCTTGGCGAGGCCGGTGCGGATGCGGGCGGGGCCGCGTCTTCCTTGTGGGCAAAGCGCGACCATCGCTCCATAATCGCATCCTGGATCGTGTCGTGCTGCTCGGCCAGTTGCGCGAGTAGGCCGCGTGCAGCACCGGATGGTTTACTCGATGGCTGTGCCGTGTTGAAGCTGCCGCTATTATTATTATTGTTGTTACTGATGTTGCTGCTGCTGGCGTTGGAAGCGATCGACACCGTGCTCGACGATAGTATGCGCTTTAGCGTGGGCGAACGTGGAGGCGATACGGCGGCTGGATCGACACTGCCGCTACTGCCACTAGTGCTGTCCACGCGATCACCCCGGCCTTCTTTGTCGTCGGCGATGCTGCCATTCGCGGGCGTTGTAATGGCATGTGCGCTCGTGAATGATGTCGTGGCCGGTGATAGCACGCTCAGTTCTCCTCCGGTGGCGGTCATGGAGCCGCCGCTCGACATCAGCGGTAGTGCAGTGGGAGGCGTTCGACGACGCGATCCGATCGTCGATGTAGTAGAGCTCGAGGGGGAAGGCGAGGAAGCGGACGAGGAGACGGAGGCGATCTTTGCTGACGCGCGAGACGTAGATGCATCCGTGCCGATGATGGCGGTCGAGCCAGGATCGCCACCGGTGGCAGCGGCTGGCTTCTTTATCAACATCGGGCCGCTACTTCCATCCGCCGCCGTGATGGACAGGCTCGAGTCGACGATCTCGCCCGTAGCCATGGCCATCGAGGTGGACGTCGAGGTCGATGCCGAGCTGGTCGACGCTGCCCGCGGCACCAATGGCACGGTCGCGGCATCGTCGCCGAATAGCGCAAACGGCTGATGGGCCAGCAGGCCAACGGTCCATCGGGCAATGCCGCGCTTCGAGTTGCTGTAGATCTCTGTCGAGTTGAGCTGGCCGCCGCTGATCAGCTTGGCCGCAATGGCGATGGCCTTGAAGTGCAATGGCACGCCCGGTGCATGCTCGGACGCGCATGGCTCGCCCGCCCTGGCCGCATGGGTGGCAGTGGCCATCGGCGACAACTCATGGTCGATGCCCATGTTCGACGCGATACTGTTGGGCCGCTGCTCCTGGGTGGTGGCCGTGGACTTTGCCGTGAGGCCAAGCCGGCCCGTGATCGCCAGCTGCTTGGCCGCCGTCGTCGCCGCCGTGCTCAGTATCGATGTCGTGGCCAGCTGGGGCGACGCACACGTCGACTGGGACAGGCTGAAGTGGCCGGATACGGGCGAGCGCGATCGGGACGGTGCGGCAATCGAGCCCTTCGTCATGGTCGACGCCACCATCATGGCGCCCTTGGCGGCGTGCTCGTCCTTTGGCGTGGCGATCGAATCAAAGGTGGAGCGCATCTTTGGATTGTGATTACTGCTGGCACTCGTCGACTTGGATGTGCCGTGATCATGCGTGCCCGGCAAAGACTGGCGAGTAGAGTGTGCGGTGGCTGTAGGCGTACAGTTCAGCTGATAGTCCTCCGGGCTCTCTGCCAGCACAGTGGCACCGCCGGACGAATTGGCACTCATGCGCCAGGTCAGCAGGCCTGCCGTCCATTTCTCCAGCGAGCTTCGGATGCGCGGCGACGTATTGGACGGCAGCTTCTCCGGCTCCATTAGATGCTCGCCCGTCCTACGCTTCGCCCTGTGCGCCTGTCCGCCATCGTAGTCGTGGCCGTCCTCGGCGATACTGGGCGTGAGCATCGAGTGCGGACGGGCCATCGATGCCAGGGCTGGTCGGCGCGGGCCGGCATCGTCGCCACTCGTGAGCTGCGACTTCCTACTGGGCAGCGCGCCACCCGATAAGGATCCGCCGAGCTTGACGCCGCCCACGCCCAGCGACAATGCCGATGTCGTGGCCTGCCCCGCCGCCGCCACCGTCGATGATGATGCTGTCGCGGCCGTCATGGGCATCTGCTCGTCGCCCGAACTGGCCGGCGATCCGCAGGAGAACCACATCGTGTCCTCG
The DNA here is from genome assembly GCA_003614755.1 of Syncephalis pseudoplumigaleata. Lineage (NCBI taxonomy): Eukaryota > Fungi > Zoopagomycota > Zoopagomycetes > Zoopagales > Piptocephalidaceae > Syncephalis > Syncephalis pseudoplumigaleata. Next base: position 3,157 of record KZ989368.1, on the reverse strand, counting down.
GCATCCGGGTCCGAGTCGATCTCGTCGAACGTGGCGGGCAGTCGCGGGTCGCGCTTGTGGACGTGGCGGTTGAACGAGCTGCGCCGACGTGTGCGCCGAGGCCGCCATAGCTTCTGCGATCCCAGCAGCAGATGCGCCGCGTCCTCGTGTCCCTTCGTCGGCCCATGCGCACTCGGCGGAAGGGCGTGTATGGGACGTGCCAGATGCGCATGGTGGCCATCGTCCATGTCGATATGGCCAAGTGGCAGTGGATCGAGGTCATCGATATCGTCGTCCTCCGAGTATGCATGCAGGTCGCCCTGGCTGCTCGCGACATCGACGTCTGCCGCCTTCGAATAGGACGGGCTTCTCGATGCTGGCCTTAGCGTTATCTGCGGCACCGATGCCAGCCGATCCTTCCGCTGGTCCTCTGCGACTGCTTCCGCGCTGGTCGATGGATGGGGCGGATGCGCCTGCTGCATGGCTATCTGTCGCCGGAGCGATGCCACCGTCCGATCCAGCCGCCACAGTCGCTCCTGCTGCCGCGCAAATTCCGCGTGCAGAGTGACGAGCTCGTGCTGCTTCTCCTCGACACTCTGGCAGGCGCGATCGTAGCCGGCCGATAGCAGTCGGATAAGCTGCACGACCGAAAGATGGCCCGTGGCCGTCTCGTTGTTGGTGAGGTAGCCCTCGAGGTCGGAATCCGTGAGTCTGTGCAGCCTGGCCAGCTCCTCCAGCTGGCGCGCCTGCACGTCGTTCAAATCATCCGCCATGGTCGCCGTGTCGCCGGTCGTTTGTCCAAGGACCGCGGGCTGGGTGGGTGCCTGCTCGGCCACCACGACATCGACCGAGGAGGGCCCGGCCGGCTTGGGATCCGCGACCACAAGCTTCGCGGCAGGCGTATCAGCATCGGCCGGCCCGTGGATCGTGGCCTTTACTTCTCGCTCGTCTACGGGCGGCATCGACCACGAGGTAGCGGCTAGAGTCAATGGTGGCATGAGTAAGTAGACAGCAATGGAAAGAACAACGCATCCGATGGCCGCCCGCCATGCTGCGCATAATCACAATGGCGCCCGCTGCAGTCTACCAGCACATCCAGTAGAAGCAATAGAAGCATGCCAAGAAGTGTCGAGAGGTAGTGGGCCGCGCAGGCCATATTCATAGGTAGGTATGCATGGACCAGAACGAGCATGTCCATCCCATATCATGGCCCGCCACCTCGCTACGACGACGACGACGACGACGACGACGACGACAACTACAGCTAGCGCGACCACCACCAGTGTGTTTGGTCGCCATCGCAGCGCGCCCTAGCAGGAGGATATGCTCCCGGCTGCCGGCCTCACCGCACAGGCATCGCACGCGCGTAGCTATCGTGCTCACGAGCAGCAGCATAGTCACCATCGAAACGTGCACGCAACGACGGCCGCTCTGCACACGACAGGACGCTTCTGTTCTCCGAGCTGCAGCACATGCTCGCAACTTACCGTACACGGACGACGAGGAGGCTATAGGACAAGCGAGGATAGCAGCGGGTCAGGAGTGTGGCGACGTCGACGATACGGATAGGTAGCGGTGTGTTGGCGGTGGTCATTACTTGGCGTCACTGTGATGCGAAACAAACATAGATGCCGCAAGTAGGTAGGAACAAACGATAATAATAACAACAACAATAGTACTAGTAATAGTGGTGGTAGTAATAGAATGCTTCTTTTGTTCCGAGAATGCTACTGCGAATAACAACGACGCTGCAACGAGCAGGAGGAGGAGGAGCGGCAGCAGCAAGGAGAGGAACAACAACAACAAGCACAGCAGCAGCAGAGAAGCCAAAGTGAGAGAGAGAGAGAGAGAGGAAACTGGGAGGAGGTGCAAAAGTGATTGGCCACTGTGTGTGTGTGTGTGTGTGCCTGTTGTCCATTTCATTTGGTGGATGGCAAAGCTACAACATCTCTGCCAGCAGCCCATCCATGCCCACTCGTCGAGCGGCAAATGATAAGCCGCTTATCTCCAATGCCATCGCTAGCCATGCCTCATCTCCATCCACTGCATCATGAGCAGAGGCGATGGCCGGCAGCTGCACCGAGCATAGTGCGCTACAGCTGGCCACAGGCTATCGTCATGTGCCATCCTGATAGGCTGCATAATTATAGCAACTGCAAGGATCCCGTACAAATACGCCCTGCATGCCACGAGCTACTAGACGGAAGGGCGAATCCTGACAGCTTCGCGGAGTCGGAGCATGGATCCACAGTGTTATTTGCTGGTGCGGAGTGCGAATGGCAATAATGCTACTGCTGCTGTTGATGATGATGATGGTGGCGACCGCATGGTTCTACAATGAGCTGGTGGAGGATATTGTCTCGTGTGTGTGTGTGTGTGTAGGCTTCAATGGTCGATGGAGACGAGGTGGATGACGTAGGCCGATACTATAAATATAGATGTGCAGAAGGCGATCACTTCTTCCCTTGCCGCCTATCTTCTTTCTCTTACTGTCTCGCCTCTGTTACTGTGTGTGTGTGTGTGTGTGCTACTCTACTTTCTCTGCCAACATGGGCTACACGGTCGTACTCAAGGAGGATGCGAGCGAGCAGGATCGCGAGACATTGCTCGGCTACCTGCAGCGTAAGGGCGCCTACATCACTAGGCAATACAATACGAGCACGCATAGCTTTACATTTGCCAATCTGCGCATTCGTAAAGGTGTGTAGCTGCCATGCATCCTATTGACTAGCACTGATCATGCCATTCAGATGAAATACCACTTGCACATATCATCGACTACATCGAAGAGACAGACTAGGACAGCGAGCACAATGGCCATGACTGTACTGCATGCCAGCAATATAGTCATACATGATCTATACACGCTATGCCTTCATCTTCCTTGAATCAATCACTTTATTGTTGGAATAAACACATAGAAAAGAGAGAGAAAGAGATAACAATGCAAAGAACATCACGCGCGCTTTTCATAGGCATTGTGGCACGGCACCTCGCTCCATTGTGCCGCGACACGACCGTCGTTCACGTCGGCGATGCGCTTGAATGCCGCGTCCGATAGGTTGATGTCATTCGGACCACAGCCGTAGCACTTGTCCACGATGTGCACGGTCACATTGCCGTTGGGACCGACGACGAGGGCGCACTTGGCACACCACGGATCCTTGTTGGGATTTGG
>KZ989367.1:0-11089 GCA_003614755.1 Syncephalis pseudoplumigaleata | reverse complement strand
TCGCGATTGATCTCGTCAGCACGGAGCACATTGGAGTCGGCGGTCACACCGGCACCGGCAGCGGTGGCAGTGGCAACAGCGGGCGTGGCTGCAGGCGGCATCGTGCCTATGAGCGTGACGGTAAGCGTGGAGCGCGCGCACTGCAGGCAGCAGTCCGATCCGCAGGCGGGCCGGGCCTGGCTATCGTCCAGCAGCACCTCGGGTATGGGCGTGGGGCTTGGCGCTGACGGACTGGGACGTGCCTCCGAGGAAGATGTGGTCGGCACGGCGTCGGGACTCGCCTTCACGTACGGACGTCGATGGCGGTGGTGCTGCTTGGTCTTTTTGCTTGCTGCTTGCGACGTGGTCTTTTTTCGTTTCTTGTTGCTGCTGCTGCCGCTGTTGTTGCTGTTGTTGCTGGCATGGCCTGCTGCTTGGCGATGTGCACCCGATGGCGGCAGTGTCGTGCCATGGCCCGCGGCCTGGTTCGCTGGGGCCGGGAACACGGCGCTCGCCTCGGCGTAGGACGCGGAGGGATCGAGCTCGGCCGGCGCGCTTCGGGCCAGGTCGGCATCGGTGGGGCAGGCGGCGACGTGATCCACGGGCGATGCCTCGTTCATGCCAAAGTCGATCGTCCAGTAGGGCACGCTGTCGGCCGACCGAGCATAGCCGATGCCGAGCTCGCGGTAGGTGTGGTCGAGGATGATGGCCCGGTGCGGCGGCGAGTTCATCCAGGCACGCACCACCTCGTCCTCGGACTCGTAGCCAAAGGCCACGCACTCGCCCACCGCGCGATAGTCGTAGCCGGCCCGTCGCACGCGCTGGCTCGGCCGAGTGCCATCGGAGCCGGTGTGCGTCATTTCGTGCATCTGCGCCTGGTCGACCGTGTGCTGCTGGGCCGCCGTGCTAAGAACGCTGTGCACGGGCAGGAGGACAAGGCCAGTAAGCGTGAGGAATGCCCGCCGGTAAAGAAGAATGTGGCCAAACCTACCGACTCACACTAACCGGGGAAAGCTGGTGCGCATGACGCTCCTCGTTGATCAGACAGGCAATCTTCGCCAGCGATATCGATGGCTCGTCGTCGTCGTCATCGTCGTCGCTGCTGAGAATCTTGCGCAGTAGCAGTGCCGAATCGAGCGGGATCCGCGACAGCATGGACATGGCCTTGTTACTGGAGGACGGGCCGGAGGCGGCGACGCCCGGCCAGCAGGACCAGTGCACGGTCATGCATAAGAGGACGAGGAGGAGGGCAAGCAGGCGGCCAATGCGGTCCGGCCTGCTACTGGCGTTGCGGCATGGGCGACGATGTCGATGGCTGAAGCGCGGCCGATCACGGCCATCCATAGCATCGTAGGGCATCTAGAAATCTAGCAAGGCAATTGAATCGAATGCCGCTCTCGCCAATAAGAATAAGAATAATGATGGGCTTATGTCCTTCTCTCTCTCTCTCTATCTTTCTCTTCTTTCTATATCTAGTGATAGTGCAATGCAGGGCAAAGGGTTCGACAGTCGATTAGACCGCTGCTGCAGACTGAGCCAGCTGCACCGATGCTATTTAATGGCGGCGATGTAGCCGTGCGCGGGTCGCTATGGAAGCAGCGCACTATTGCGCATACTAGACCGCGCAATGACGCACTTTAACCGCCCACAAGCGCGCACACACACACACACACACATACACACATACGTACACACAGTGTCGATTACCAAGGAGCCCGATGCATTGTTAGTGTTCTCCGCGCGATGCTCGCGCTCCTTCTTGGCATCCATGCCTGGTAACTGATGCGTTCCTCGTTCTCGTGCTCCCTCCCCTCAACGCGCGCCTCTTCCCCATGGATATTGCTATGCTGCATGCCACATGGATACCACATTTGCCTCTTTGGATACCACAGCGAGGACGGCCACGGTGCCGATGACACTGTAATGATACTAGGATGGCAATGCAGCTCATACACACCGTATAAATCACGTTTTGCTATTCGGGCTCTGAATTCCATTCGGAGACTGAACTGGAAAGCTATGCTGATGCGGTTGAGGCGGCACAGTGTGCAAGAATGTGGTTAGACCGCTGTTTCCTGCCGTCGTTGCCCGCTTCGTTAGGCCATACCAGTGAGGTGGCAGTCGCGGTCGTGGCCGTGTTCTTATGTGGAGAGGATGCACGACAATGTGCACATTGTTCCATTCGCCCAGAACAACGCATGCCGTGGATGATCACGCTCCTTTGGCACGCGCACACGCACGCACGCACACGGCTCCTTGTCCATCCTCGTCGCCCCATCATGCAACGAGGACGATGGCACCATGCACGCACGCACGCAAGCACGCCTGCTATCTACAAATGCGGCGGCCATTGGGCTCGTTGTTGTTATTGTCGCTGCTGCGCTGTGGCTGTGGCGACGATGGCGTGGTGAAGGTCGTTATTGGATATCTTTGGCAGAGACCAGCATCGGGTCTGGCTTGTTCCATCCTCGTCCTTCTTTCCGTCTCCATTTATTCGCTTATACTTCTCGCTCGCTCTCTCTTACTCTCTTACTCTTACTCTCTCTCTTCATCTCATCTACTTCGAACTTGTTCTTTTCTTTATTTGCTTCGCCTGCATCGCTCGTTCATCCACCCTTTCTTCTGGGCAACCGTCCTGACCCACTGTTCCTATCTTCTGTCTGACTGCCTGTAGGCACCGGCATTCATCCGCCTCGTATACATAGCTAAGAATTAGCTACGCTACTGCTGTTGCTGCTTCTGCTGCTTCTGCTGGCGCGTGTGTGTTTGTGTGGCCCACTTCCACTCCTGCTTCTTCGTCCATTCAGTGAACACGATACTCACCACGGCTACTGCCTGCTTACGTCTGTCCGGTAAGTGTGGGCGCTTATGTTGCTGTGGCGGCGGCGGTTCTCTCCCTCCCTCTCCCTCTCCCTCCCTCTCGGCGAGCTTGCTTCTCTTTGCTTGTACATGCGCACATAGTGCACGACGAGGCTTGGCCTCTCTCGTACTCGACAATGTCAGCGCTCCATCATAAGCTGTTGTGCTTGAAACGAACCTGATGCTGATGGCTGCTGTCGTCACCTGATGCTCGCACTATGGCCGGCTCTTCCGGCACATCACCAATGCTCGCCCTCAATGGTTGATACAGAGGGATTACGGCCATTGCCTGCAGCATCATCGTCGTCATCATCGTCATGATCCATCGTCCATCAATGATGGTCATCGTCTAATAGTATGATCCTAAATGATCATAGTAGCAGCTGTTGTTGCTGTTGTTGTTATTGTGACTAATGGGCGAACGGGTGGCCAACTCGCCTTTGATTTCTCCTCTCCTCCTCCTCCTCTCTTCCTCTCTCTCCTCCCTCTCTCTCTCTCTCTCTCTCTCTCCTCCCTCTCCTCTTTCTCTCCTCTTCGTTCTTCTCTCGGTTTCTCTTTTCCTTTCCTACACCATCTAGGTCTCTTTCACTCCTACGCTGCCTCGCTAGCTGCTTGTTCCTCCCCCAGTCCACCCGCCCACCTCATCCATTCTCTGCCTGCCTGCCTGCCTGTGTGTGCACGCTCTCACACCTGCTTTATTGCTTTGCTCTCCGTGCGCTCTGTCTGCCAGCGTGTGCGTGTGTGTGTGTGTGTGACTGACGGGCCTACACTCGCTTGTCTACTCTCCTCGACTGGCCACGCTTGACCGTCGGCTTATTGTCGATTACCCCGCCTGATTCATCTACTGTGCACATCGGTCTAGAGGTGCGTGCTTGGCCTGCTGCTGGCGGGACTGTCCGCGGCAGAGGAGCGGGGACGGTGTGGCGTGTGCATATGTGCGTATGTGGTCGGCCGTTCATCTGGTGGAGATGGTGCTTCTCTGGCCGGGCATAGTCGCTGTCATAGTCAATGGAGCAACGAGCTGCACTGATGATAGGCTGTGCGTGCGTGTGCGTGTGCGTGTGTATACTTGCCGAGTTGCCGTTGTCACTGGAGGAGAGGATGCTATTGTTGTGACGCATACGTATACATCCACCTGCATTGTTCTCTATGGCCAGACCGTCCTAGAGAGCACCATGCATATATGCTGTGTATGTATTAGCACGATGGCTTCCATCTTCACTGCTCTCCTCCTCTTTCTTTGTTAGCGTGGACGGAGTGGATGCACCTGGATGCTGCTGCTGCTGCCGACATCCATGCACAATGATCTTTAGCACTAACGCCCCGTAACATGATGGATTCCATCTTACCTGATCACATCCAGACTCTCTAACCGCCACAGTTCAGTATGGCCGAGATCCGTCGTAAATTAGTAATTGTCGGTGACGGTGCCTGCGGAAAGACGTGCCTGTTGATTGTATTCTCAAAAGGAACCTTCCCAGAGGTAAGCATGCATGCCTTGTACACATAGACACGTGCATGTGCATTACTAACAATGCTCCTCCTCCTCCTCCTCCTCCTCCTCATCCGCGCTAGGTCTATGTGCCCACGGTGTTTGAGAACTATGTGGCTACCGTCCGGGTAGACGACAAACCGGTCGAGCTAGCTCTTTGGGATACAGCAGGTAAAGCAGCCTAGGCCGGTGGTGCCATCATCGTCGTGTGCTGCACGGCCACTATACAATGCACTATACTCACCACACGACGATGGCCACATGCTTCATGATCGATCAATCGTGCTCTTCCTCTCTCTCTCTCTTTCCCTCACTACAGGCCAGGAGGATTACGATCGTCTGCGCCCGCTCTCCTATCCCGACTCGCACGTCATCCTAATCTGCTTCTCCGTGGACCAGCCGGATTCGTTGGAGAACGTGCAGGAGAAGGTAAGCATGGCAATCATCACCGTCATCATCATCATCATCATCGTCGTCGTCATTGTAACTAACGATGTTTACTATGGGTGGCCATGTATGGTGTATGACTTGCACATTCGATGTGTGCCCGTGTATTGCAAACAATAGTGGATCTCTGAGGTATTACACTTCTGCAAAGGACTACCCATCCTGCTGGTGGCCTGCAAAAAGGATCTCCGCCACGATCCGAAGGTGGTCGAGAGCCTGCGACGACACAACCAGCATCCGGTGTCGTCGTCCGATGGCGCAGCGGTGGCCAACAAGATCGGCGCCTACAAATACCTCGAATGCTCGGCGCGCACCGGCGAGGGCGTCCAAGAGGTGTTCGAGCATGCCACCCGTGCCGCGCTGCTGCACCGTAAGAAAGCGAACAAGATGTCGTGTCTGGTGCTGTAACTCGCCCACGCAACGCAACAACACACAACACACACAACACAACACAACACAATGCAACGCAGCACAGCACAGCCTCCTCTGCACGTGATGTCGTGGCGGTGGCAGTGGCGGTGTGCTGCACGTCGTGTTGTTCCTTCACTCTCACTATGTCCGCATGTTATCGATTATGACCTATTGTGTGGTGCTTTTGCCAGTTCAGTTGAATGCGCATGGCGTATTGTTAACAACACCTTTATTAATTCTCTCTCTCTCTCTCTCTCTCTCTCTCAAGCACACCGTGTATGTGCGCGTGTCTACGTATCACTTGAATGGAGGCGTCGTCGTCGTCATCGATGAATGAACTTCTTTTTATCCCTATGATGCCATGGTGTGTAGTGCACATAGAACATGGCTCGTGCTATTACCATCACTATCTGCAATGACATGCAAGATGGCTTTATTCACATCAGTCATGGCATGTCGCTTGCTTAGTGCTGTTGCTGCTGCTGTACTTGTAGCGGGGCGAGCTCTTCTATGCTCTGCCACATACGCTCAAACTCATGCAGGTTGTCGTGGTGGGCGGCACTCAATTCGACGTAGGTGACGTGCTGCTCGGTCGCGTGCCATCGGTAGCCTTCGCCGTCCGGCCACACATCCTCGACGATGGGCACATCCCGCGCGAGCGATGCAACGTCGCGAGGCGCCGAGAAGTCGTGCTCGACAACGTGGCTGGCCGGGTCGTCGGGCAGGGGCGTCTCGTCGACGCGCGTGGATTGCGACGGCTGCCCGTCGAGCTGGCCGGCCGACCGCGCCCGATGCACAATGGCCGACCAGAATAGCCGGCGTGACTGGGTGGCCGGGATCTCCAAGTCACGCCCGCCATGCAGGAGCAGGATCGGGCAGGTGATGTGCTAGTTGTTGCCGCATGTCAGGCGCAGTCTATGTCGATGTGCTCGCACACACACACACGCCATCTCCTACCTTCATGGCGTCGAACGAGTCGAAATGCGTGTCGAGTAGCGTCCACATCCATCCTGCTCGCGTAGCAACGATGTTAGACAAGCGGGCATAGACATCGTGGATCGATTGGCTGGCCATTACCAAGACTATTCGGGAGAAGGGAAAGGGGACGGAAGAGCGGAAGCACCTTCAGTATGCGATACTCAAGCACCAGCTCCGGGATCGAGGAGAAGGGCGCCTTTAGGATGAGTAGCTTGGGCGAGACACCTAGCGATGCCGATGTGTCGGTAGTGCATCGAGCACGGATGTCCGCTGCATGGCCTACCTTTCCTGGACAGCTTGGCCGCTAGCTGCGATGCCACGCCTATGCCGCGAAATGATGGATGAGCGAGGCGGACGACGAACATGCCGGCCAGCACGATGATGATAATGGCAATGGCTGCTTACCTGTGCCGAGAGAATGTCCTATGGCATGGTCGATCGATCGTGGTAAGCAGTCGAGTCATGCTCATTGCAGCTGTCCCGTCGCCTTACCAAGGATGGTGATGTTGGCGGGAGGGGCGCCATGGTCAAGTAGCCATTGCCAGGATAGTTCCGCATCCTCGACGAGTCCTGCTTCGCTGGGCGTCCCATCTACGTGCGGAGAGAGGGAACGAGGTGAGCTATGCTGCTGCTGCTGCTGCTGATGATGATGATGGTGATGATGATGATGATGGAGCGACAAAGGAGATGGCACTTGCCTGAGTCGGCGAATCCACGATAGTCGACGACAAACACGTTGGCATCCATGTCAGTGGCAATTCGCTGCATATGTGGAGTGAGCTAGCTGGCTGATATCCATGCGCTCTACGCTGTGCACCGCGCTACCTTGCACACATCGACGCGGCGATAGTGGCCTCGTGTGGCGGCATTGCCGTGCAGATAGAGCACCGTCTCGTGCGTCGCGAGCGCGGCATCGTAGAGCGCATCCCGCGAGGAATCGGTATGGTTGGCCGTCTCCACCTGCTGCCGATAGACGCTGGCGGGCAGCACATGCCATGCGCCTAGGCGTAAACTGGACTCGGTCCATAGGTCGACCTGGCGTGCGGCACCGGCTATATGATTGCGTAAGCATCCTGGCGAGGCCATCACTCGGATATGCGCGCGCCTATTGTGGTGGCCACGCGCCCACCGACCACTTACGCGAGTAGCCAAACTGCTCCGGCACGCTAAAGTTGGCGCCCAAGGGCCAGACGACCCAGTGCAGGAAGATGAAGCTGCGCTGCGGGCCGGGAAAGCAGAGCGACGCAACGAGTATCTGGCGAGGACCATAGGCATGGCATAGCAGAGAAGCGTATGATGAGCGAGGCCTGTTCGTTCCGTGCGCCCCTCGCAGTGCTGCCTACGATATAGCCGGCCAGGCCGAGGGCCGACCAGTTGAATAGGCGCTGTAGCAATGCCATGTCCAGGTGCTAGCGGGAAGCTGGCTGCGATGCAATAGCCGTGGAGGACGAGAGCGAAGGAAAGGACGAGGTTACATTGCCAGGATGACGATTGTGGCTTGTTTTGGTGGAATAAACATAGGTGCGCACAGATGCAACTGGACGTGATGGATGATTACACATGCATAGGAAATAGGAGCTTACAAGCAGCAGCAGCAGCCATAACAGTCATGGTTGCCGCTCAAGTAGACTGTAAGCAGGAAGGAGATTGGCAAATGTAATGATGAATGGTTGCTTTATTGTGCTTGTGAATTAGCATTAGTAAAGACATAGAGGTGGTAGGAGTAGGTAGATGAATTCAGCACGAAGAAAGCTTAGCCTGCGGTGGCGTACTTGCTGTTGCTAACTGGCTCTTGACCGCCTGCCGGAGGCGTAGAAGTGACATACTTGACCACTGGTCCTTGGCTGCCATTTTGCGCTGGAGCCGGAGTGGTGCCCTTGTTGCTATCGGCCGGCTCTTGACCGCCCGCTGGAGGAGACGAAGGAGGCGGGGAAGTGGCATATGCGTTATGGCCAGCTGGCTCTTGACCACCCGATGGAGCCGGCGAGGACGGGGCCGGAGACGAAGGGGCTGGGGAAGATGGAGCTGGCGAGGACGGGGCCGGGGATGATGGAGCTGGAGACGAAGGGGCTGGGGAAGATGGAGCTGGCGTAGAGGGAGCCGGAGTCGAGGGAGCCGGAGTGGTGCCATTGTTGTTGTCAGCTGGTTCTTGGCTGCCAGCTGGAGCCGGAGAAGCTGGAGCCGGAGACGAAGGGGCCGGAGTCGAGGGAGCCGGTGAAGGAGTGCCATTGTTGTTGTCAGCTGGTTCGTGGCTGCCAGCTGGAGCTGGAGAAGCTGGAGCCGGAGACGATGGAGCTGGAGACGAAGGGGCTGGCGTGGATGGAGCTGGGGACGAAGGGGCCGGAGATGAAGGGACTGGCGTAGAAGGAGCCGGAGTCGTGCCATTGTTGTTGTCAGCTGGTTCGTGGCTGCCAGCTGGGGCTGGAGAAGGACCTGAAGAGGGCGGAGTACCAGTGGAAGGCGTTGTAACGTTATTGGCATCGTTAGGTGGTGGTGGCGCCGGCGCGTAACCATGACCTGACGTGTAAGGAGGCGGCACTGGCGTGGTTGAGTTGTCGGCGGGAGTCACATTGCCAGTGTTGTTGGCTGGTGGTGGCACTGGCGTAGTCGAGTTGTCAGCGGGAGTCACACCATTGCCAGTGTTGTTGGCTGGTGGTGGCACTGGCGTAGTCGAGTTGTCAGCGGGAGACACACCATTGCCAGTGTTGTTGGCTGGTGGTGGCACTGGCGTAGTCGAGTTGTCAGCGGGAGTCACACCATTGCCAGTGTTGTTGGCTGGTGGTGGCACTGGCGTAGTCGAGTTGTCAGCGGGAGTCACACCATTGCCAGTGTTGTTGGCTGGTGGTGGCACTGGCGTAGTCGAGTTGTCAGCGGGAGACACACCATTGCCAGTGTTGTTGGATGCAGGTGGAGCGGGCGTGGTCGAGTTGTCAGCAGGAGTCACATTGTCGGTGTTGTCGGTCGCAGGTGGAGCGGGTGCCGGGTTGTAAGCTGGAGGAGGAGTGTAGGCCGGAGGAGGTGCCGGATGGTACGCTGGAGGTGGAGGTGGCGCCGGGTGGTACGCTGGAGGAGGGGCAGGCTGATAGGCTGGAGGGGCAGGGCTGGTCGATGAATCAACATTGCCAGCATTGCCCGCTGGAGCTGGCGTGGATGGAGCTGGCGTGGATGGAGCTGGCTCATTCCAGTCATACCAGTCGGGATAGTCGGCGTAGCAGTCGCAATCTTCCTCGTATTCGTCATCGTCGTAGACATAGGTCGTCGGCGCCGGCGTGTGCACAACGGTCGACGCTGGGGCGGCCTGCACGAGCGTTTGCGGACTGCTTGGTGCAGGTGCCGATGCCGGTTCCGGTGCTGGCGATGGCGATGGCGATGGCGATGGCGAAGGAGATGGGCTACCATTGTCCGATGGACAGACTGGAAAGTTGACCGCCTCGCCGTTGGCGGCAAAGTCTTGCGTGTAGTAGGGCACGGTGCCGGCGTAGGCGACGCCGGAGCCATAGTGCGTAAAGTCGCCCAGGATGTTGGCGCGATGGCCCGGCGACGCCATCCACTTCTCGACGCAGGTCTCCTCGTCCGCGTAGCCGTAGGCGACGTTCTCGCCCACCTTCGTCCAGGTGTAGCCGAACTTTGCCACGCGAGTGGCGGGATCGTCCTCGCCGGGGAACTGGTGCCCATAGGCGCGATTCGCAGCCTGCTGCTGACTGTGGTAGGTGGCAGCATTCTCGAGCGCACTATAGAAGAAGAGGGAGGAGGAGGACAAAGCAGATGTTAGTCGATGTGTGGCATCGATGGAGAGGGGAGCAGTCCATGCAGAATGCAATAAAAGCGCAATGGCCAATGCCATGCCACGAGGATGATTACTACTGCCATTGCCAGTACTTACGAGTGCGATCCGAGCGGCGGCTTTCCATACTGAGCACGTCGCTCATTGACCAGACAAAGCATCTTGGTGGAGCTGAATGCATCAGCAGCAATGCTCATTGCCAGCACGGCAGTTGCAGCGATGTAGGAGTGCATGGTGCACGGGAGTAGAGCGTCTCTAACGCTGTCAAGAAAGAGTCAAGAAGAAACACAAAGTGTAGAGAGTTGGAGGTGGAGCGCACTGGTAGTAGGAGCTGTATGGTTATCCGACAAGCGGATATCGCGCGATTGCGAGAGAGAGAGAGAGAGAGAGAACGAGACGAGATACGCAAGTAAACAATTTGAGACGGCTGTAGATAGATATTCGTCGTTGGGTGATTAATTAGAGGCGACGGCGAGTCGAGAATACAAGAAGAAGAAGCTGGCAGCGGATAGGCGGCAGTACGCCAATGTACCAACGAGCAGCGATAGCTAATAAGCAAGAGACGGAGGGAAATGGGGACGGGAAGGTCGGCGCTGTCTCGCGGCGTCCTTTAAAAGCGATCCGACATCGACATAGATGGCGGCGGCGATATCGGCGCTACTGTCGCTTTCGAACCTGGCCATCTGCTCGAAGCGGCCGCGCGCCATTTGAATCCAGCACGATACTGTACCCGACTCTGCGATGCGGGCGTCCTCCTGAGTATTGCTCCTTCTCCGCCCGCTCGCCCGTCTGCGTGCCACACTGGCCCTTGTTAAGGGCCCATTGCCTTTTGTGCTAATCCAATTGCCGCTTCCGGTGCGTCTGATCTGCATTAGGTAAAAGGGTCGGCGATTGACGAGATTGTTCTCTTGATGGGGCGGACAAGCTTGGATTGTCGGGCGCCTCGCCGCTTTCCCTCATTCGCCGGCTGAGTCGAGATGGCCGCGGAGAAGAAGCGAGCGGACGTACGCTTCATGTGGATCTATGGGAATACAAGCAATGCCGCGCCTGCTTGCAAAGCGGCCATTGAACAAGGATGCCCGCTCATCACCGGACAGGACCCATGCTCCTCCTGCCACGTTTGGCAGCTGCGCCATTAG